>VNJW01000953.1:0-43040 GCA_008042615.1 Drosophila auraria | reverse complement strand
TGTCCGTGTGAAACAACAGATCTCAGAGACTATAAGAGCTAGAGTTACCAAATTTGGTGACAACATTGGAATCTGTTGCACGCAGATCAAGTTTGTTTTAAAATTTGGCCACGCCCACTTCCGCCCCCGAATTTCGTAAAAAACTTTATATATGCAAAAGTCGTAATTTTTGGAATAAAGTAAATAGATGAAATAAATAAGTAGGCATTTGCGGACGTTTTCTGAAAATTTGAGTAAAATCGGATGATAAACATGGAAGTTATTGAACAATAGTTTCTTTTCCTCTTGAGCCACAACGGCAGTAGCGAAAAAAAGTGTTGCGTGCTTTCGGGCGCAGTATTAATTCGTAATGAATTTATCTCTTTTAAACTTTGCTCAACATGTTTTTGGCAACATTTGTCTTTATTTGTCAACATTTTGTTTTTTCCATGTCTGTGTGGTATTTAATTTCACGTACTTTGGGTACCGGGTGTCTCACAGTCGGTCACACTCGAATGTAGCTTTCTCACTTGTTTTGGACTATATTTATTTGGAAATAAACTATTAGAAACAATTACCAAAAAAAAACTGTAGGCAACATTTTGAATTGCAAAAACTGATCCTTGGGTTTCCTTAAAGAGCTAAACACTGCCCAACATGTTGCAGCGATTGCGCAGTAAAGAAGGCTCTGCATTTTATTTTATTTTAGTTGCAGAGGTCCCTGCTCGTAAATGTTCCCATGTCCTTCGGCGAGCCTGACGAGGCGAGCTGCTTAATGCAAGATTTACGCCGGCATTCATTGAGTGGCCATAAACACCTGTTGCTGCGTGGCTCCTGTTGGAGTCTCCGCCTGCTTTCGATTTTCCTACATCTGCTACATCTGCTGCCTACAAAGAAAACTTTTTATGACCAAGTGCAAGAGGAACAAATTTTCTTTTATTTTTAGTCTTTTTAAAGCGGCTTATGGGGAACTAGAAAATTGTGTTATTGTCGGGCAATTTATTTGTTCTGCCGCTATTATTATTCCAAGCTGCTGGAAATATTTTGAGGAATTTTCATTTATTTTTGTTATGCCACGACAGAGGTCAGAAATAGTTCACTTGGCGACAAGAAAAATGTGTAAATTGTCAAAAAGTCAAAAGTAAACTGTCATTTGTTAATTGCAAAGCATTTAGTTCTAAATGTTTTTGTGGTCGCTATGTGGAAATGGAAGCTGCGAAAATTAGTGTGGAATGTTTGCAGTTTGGGTATTTATTGAAAAGTGTGGTGTGGGAGGATTACATTCAATTAGTCAATGAAGGCATTTAGCAATTCTTGCCACAAATAAACTGATAAAAATTATTATTAAAATTTGTTTGCCTTTCAGCTCATATTAAATTTTTACAGCCCTTCCTAAGTTTTGCTCCGACTACCATAGAAACAAAATTTAAAATCAAAATTAAATATTTCCCACTGAGCTAGAACCAGTTTTTCACTTTCATTTGCAAATTTTCACATTTCGCTGACGGCTCATAACTCGCAGCCATGAATGGGCTGGGAAGGGTGAGGGTTTGTCCGGCGCATTATGCATAAATTCCCCTTAATTAAAAGCGCCACAAAGTGCACGAGATAGCCGGGAAAGGGGAGACAAGTGGATGCAGAGCGAGGAGGGATCGAGTGGGCTCGGGAGATGTGGCCCTTAATGCGGGCCCAATATAAAATATGCGTGTCGGTAATTTGAGGAATGTAACAGAGGACCGACGGCCCCGTAAATCCACAAGAGCATGTCCTGCTGAGAACACACTCACACTTACACACTGCTGGCCTCTCCGCCATTGAACTCGGCCAACCCAAACGGAAGCGGAAGTTGCAGCAAATGGCGTATGAGATTGAGAGTGTGTGCTGCAACCAGTGCGGAATAAAGTCCATCAGTAGCAGAGGGGCCAGGGGTAGCTGTTGCCCGATGACTGTCCTCGTAACAAGAGTCCTGACCGGGCACACACGAGCAGGATAACGACGATAGCTACGACGGGGAACCTTTCATGTTGAAGGGGGCCCTTGGAGAGCAAAATATTTACACATACTAAATCAGGCGAGAGTCCTCGTGGGCCTGCCAGTGTGTGTAATGACCTTGTAAGGAGGTTTGTCCTATGCCCCTTTAGCTGAATTGCAGTCTCGCAAAAAACTAGGCAGCGTTTGACCGACAATTACGCAATTAGTCAAGGATCTCAACACTAAGAAAAGGCCGTTCTGCTAACTGTACTTTTCTGAATTTATAAATACAAATAATTTGGGAAAAGGAATTCAGTAAGAAACAATTCGGTTATAAAGAAATAATGTCTGAATTTTCGAAATATATATTTTAGAAATTTAATTTTTTTGTATTCTGTCTGCCATCTAGACAAACATTTCTCCAAACAAAAAATCTCTTTTTAAATATATATTAAAATCTACGAAGATATGTATTGAAGAAATACATATTTTATGAATATAGCAAATTGGCCAGAAAGTTAAAATACTACTTTTTAAATTTATAGCAGTATAAACACATTCCTAATTTGTATCAAAGGAAATACACGGAGAGTATTGAAAACTAAACTACTTGAATTCTCCTATCTAAATGAATATTCCCAAAAATGAACCTTATTTCTTGCTTGAAACAAATTTTTTATTTGTATCTTATTACATTCTTTTAAGATTCAGAAAGCAATATTTAAATTTAAAAAAATATGATTTCTTAGAGGCCCAGAGAACTTTTCAGAGTGTAATAAAAAATTTGACAAATGACCTCAGGGGAACGCGACTCATTTGGCATATTTTTCACTTGGCTTCATTCATGGATCATAATAAACTATTCATTAGCATTGGAAATACTGTCAACTGCAGAAACGCTCACGTTTAACCCATAATTCATCAACATTTTATTGGCCCAAAGAAAATCCATTGAGTGATAAATAGCAATTCTGTTTTTGAAATTACCATAAATTTTCCATGGCTAAAAAGAGGAGTGGGAATGATGTGATTGAATGCAAATTTAACCGGTCTTTAAAGCTGCACAGAGAGTGGTGTTCAAGGATTCCGTCTGGATGTTATGAATATGGTTTCGCAGGAGAAATGCCAAGAGAGATACATTACTGTCGGCGCCCGTTTACTTCTGGTTCATTTGGGAAATAAGGGAACAATGTCTAAACAATAAATATGCAGCAGAGGGCAGCGGGCGCCATTTGAACCTACTCCTCCGTTTCCCCGCCACTTCGACCTACTTACAAATACTGGCATATTGATGGCTAGGATGGAAAATATTCAAGGGGCAGCATTTAGCTCGCATTCGTTATGTGTGTGCGACAGTTGACAGAGGTCCTTGGGAACGGGTGCGGGAAACGCCATGCAGACAGCAAGAACTGTAACCAAAGACGTCCACCATGAGCATGGCGCACACAAAATTGCATGTCGAGTGCTGCATAAAACTCGAATTACAGCAAATTTGTGGATATCGCTTGCCAGTGGAAAGGTTCAACTCTAGGGGTAGGGTTCCGTATACAAACCAGTCAACCGTTGAAATGCATTTCGTTTCTTATTTGAAAGGTTCTCTGTAATAATCAAAATTCAGGAGTTTTACAAATTGGAAGCAAAAAACAAATTCTTTAAAGACAAAGACTATTGTGGAGCTGATATTACGATTTTTCCACTCATAATATTATCACATTAAATCATGTGACTATATTCCATAGCCTCATAATGCACTCACTATATACCCAGAAGCATTTATCCAAACGAGAAACGGTTCTGTATTTCTTAACATGTCCAAGCTACGGAATTTTTTTCTAACATTCACAGGAGCGCAGGCGACTTGGTGGACCATCCTTTTGTCCCTTTTGTCCGACAAATGTAAGATAAACAAGCTGCAACGCCAGAGACAATTAAAGCTGTAAAACAACACCGAGGACGCGCAGAGTCTCAACATCTTGACGTTTTAATTGCCCCCGAAAGTGAAGGAGTAGCGACAAGGACATTCTCGGCCACCGAACGCGCTGCTGTGTGGGTGCTGCGAATCAAATGACAGAGCCACATAATTTGCGGCATCAGCTTGACTTTAATTGCATTTTGCTGTTTTCGACAAAACTTAATTTAAACAATTACAGGGTCAGGCGCAGGCCGATCCCCGATGAGCTTGACGAAGGGAGCGGGCGCAATGCATTCGCAGACGCCATAAAATGCAAATTCCTGTTGATCCTGTTTGCCGATGCCACTGCATGTGCTGGCTCCCTGCCATTTAGCCGGGTTAACTGGGATGCTGTCTGCCCGACAGCCCGGCTGCCTTGTCATGTCTGCTTCGTGACAATTTTTTGCTTTCGCGGCCAGCGTTCCTGGGGTTCTTTTAGCAGAAACCAATCTAAGGATATTGGCAGGACCGTGGTCCCAAAGCGCGGCAGAGCCTGTAAAAGGCAGTCTTCCTCGTCCTGTGCTGGCGCGGCGGGGTATCGAGTGCAATAAAGAAACGGTTAACCTGAGCCACTGTCAATGCGCAAATATTTGATTCAAATTTAGATTTTATTGTTTTCTGTTCGCTTAACTGTTTGGGATACCGGTAAAAGTTTTGGAAAATAATTATACGGATATTTGTATAAGTTATAAGTTTTTGTCGTTGGAAAAATAAAGAATTAAGACTGCTCTGATTCTATTTCAATTCAGGAGAAACGCTGTAATTAAAAAGTTATATTCGTACTTCAAAATTAAATGTATACTGAGATTATAGGTATCCAGGATTTCAGAAAGTTAAGAGACTGGACTTGTGCCGAATGTCTTTCTATCAGTTCTTGAGAAAACTAGTCTTCCAGATTTTTAGATACAACTTTGGCGAGCCATTATCTTTTCTTCTATGAGTCCGAGCTTTGGGTACCGGTATTCCATAGTCGGGCAAACTGTAATTTAGCTTTCTAACTTGTTTTTTTTTATCACTCTATGACTATTTTTAAAGCAGCTTAGCCTAGCTTTGGGGCTGCATTCAAACTGGCTCGACATAATCCCCAAGTATATTAACGCTGCCATTGCACCTATGACCTGCTTTCACACCCAAAGCACATTACTTGTACCCTCAGCCAATCCGACAAGGGCGACGGCGATGTTGTCACTGCTGGATGGTTATGGCCAGGGCGAATCTGGCCTGGATAAGATAAATATGCAAATAGACTGCATGCCAGTCACCCGAAAGGCCCTGTGTTTTCCTTGCTTATCCCCGAAGCTCCCTGTTTAGGGTTCTGGTTTGCTTCCATAAACTGCAATCAGTCAGAAACTTCAAATTAAGCCGCGCGATGATTCGCACAGATTTGATATCTGGCATACACATAAATCACACGAAAACGTACAAGCTCATTAGAAGAGCGGAGTTCATTGACCGACACACGCGCCTTGGACTAGAAAACTTTCGACTAGTTCCGTTTTCCGTTTTACCCCTTTGTGGAAGGTCCGCAGCCCAAAAAAGTAGGCAACACAACACAATTTTTATCGGGCCCACGCACGTCAAGGTTGCCGGTCCGTGTCACTCCCACTCCGCCCCTTTACAGGGTTATATATGTCCCTTTATTTCTATATCTCTATTGGTTTTTTGTTTGGCTTGCCCTTGCGGCTTATTTATTTATTTTTTTAATTTACTTCTCTTGTGTGTTTTGGTTTGGCTTAGTTTCTTTCCGATGTCAGGGGACGAGGAACATAATTCAAAATGAAAATAAATAGCAAAAATCTCAGTTAGACGTATATCTGAACGTTTTATATGTAGATTGCTTGGGGCTGCAAAAATCTTGTGTCACAACTGAAATTTATAGTTATTATTTAGTTGGCAGCAAGGACGCTTTCAAATCTAAGCGACAGATTTCAGGAGCCTTGATTGTACAAGCCTTGACATTGCCATATTGAGATTTGCATTAAGATGGAATGTAACATAGATATCGGAGAAGTATGCCGGTATCAAATTATTTATTAGCTACAGCAAGGTTTGGTATACCCAACCCAAATATATTATATAGAAACAAGTAGGAAAGCTACATAAAATTTTCTTTACATTATACGTTTATATACATACCGTTTATCATTACATATTAGATTTAATAAATAATAATAAATATAAAAAAAAAAATCAAAAACGATTTGTTATTAAAAAGAAGAAGACTCCCTCTTAAATCAAGAGTAAAAAACCCGTTCTCAAAGTGAGAATTCTTCTTCTCGTTCCTGATATTTTTGTTCTAAGCCTACGGTTTTTCCTTCAGTGTTGTACCCATAGGGTATCGGGCATAAAAAGCACAGGTCACACCAGAAATCAAAGATTTTAGTTTTATTAAAATAATTTAAAAATATATGGAAATCTTGTAAGTTTCTTAGTAACGAACTTTTGATGCGGGCCTACAGACTGATATTAGTTCAAGAAAATCTCTTTTAAAAATCTAATTTTATATAGTGTTCTGTTTTCCTTTTTACGCACACAAGCAACCGCCATTAAAGAAATATATGTGATTTTACCCAACCCATCTTTAAGTTAACTGAAAGTTGTTATCTTCTTATAAACTATTTCCACCACCACAAAAGCCAATCGTTTGAATGGCCTCTGACCTGACACATTCCATTCTTCTGCTTCTGTTTAGTACGTGCTGCGTGTTTTGTTGTCCTCGAAGAGGCTTTACTTTAAGCAAGTCAAGCCAGAAAAAAATCTGTCAAATCATAGGCCATTTCAATTTAAATGCCCGCAAATGTCCACGCCGCCACCTCGTCCATTATGCCTTCCGTATTCCTCCATTTGGTGGGTGGAGTCCTATGCCTAATGTGCTTCCTGTTGACGATGCCAAATCGTGGAATTCTGCTTGCGGCTGTGTCTTCCCCAACCCAAGAGGGAACTGAACCCTCTGACTTTGTCCAGTTGGCTTCAGATGACATGTCAAACACGCAACGGAGGCGACTTTGGGATTTTCGTGCTCGACGTGCTTTTGGTCCTCCCGCCGGAGCAAATATTGATTATTATTATGGCTGGTCCGAGCCCACCGCGGATTTCCCGGAGAGCTTAGGCAAGTGGCCCTTTGGCCATTGACCTTGTGCGAAGACAAACCTCTGACATTGTGGCCCAAATGAGGCGGCAATTTTTCCTCGCTCTGCGGCTCAGCGGCCTCTTTTCCAGTGGGCGTTAATTTGTTGATAAATTGTCCCAGCTCAAGGAGACACAAATGTTGGCTCTTTAAAGGCTACATTTTTGAGCCAACAATACACCAGCTACTTTTGTCGGCAGTTTTTATGGTTGTATTAAATTTGTCACACTGATAATCGCGATAAGAACTTAATTAATTTTTCTCTGACTTTGAAAAGGCACAGAATGGCATCAGATTTGACTGTGACTGCCGAGCTTGAAAAAAGAATTCCTTACAAAAATTGAGCGGACATGTATATTATTTGATTACAAAGGGCAACACTATAAAGAGATTGTTCTTTGCTTATTCACTTTTTTCCTTACTTAAACAAGTGTGTGTCTTTTCCATCTCAGCTCATGAAAGTAAAAGTTTTCCTTTTCAATAAAATTGAGCATTCCAAAAATTCGAACAAATATTTATTTATACAAGCACTTAAAAGCGGCTACAGCGAAAGATTGCTGCATTCATTTTTTATGAAAATTGTTAATTTTGGGTTTTTTTTCGTTCATTCTTGCAGAAGTTTATTTCAGTCACTCCGCATATTCGCTTTGTAGATACGCCTCATAACTCTTTATCGGAGCTGTTTATCAATTCCAAAAAATAAAGAAAAGCGAAACTGAACCATGCTGCTCTGATGAAAGGCAATGGGAGTGAGGAAAATCTGCAGTTAAATGTTTTCTGTATGCAAAATGAATGGAAAAGTTGCCTCTGTCGAACAATGCCGAATGCGCTTGGTCAAAGTTGAATGCGGCAATTTTTTGGCAAAGAAACTGACAAAGATAACAGAATTGTTTTATACAATTAGGCGCTGGAAGTTTTACTGAAACCATAGATGCATAAATAAATATATATTTCGAAACTATATACATACTCTACCCTACAGTACTCCGCACTAGCTCAAAGGTGGTGGTCTCACTACTTTCAAGGGAAACACAACTACTTACTTTTATAATTCTAGGCAAAGTATTTGATCATTTTTAATTGAACTAGTGATAAGTGTACTCATGAAAAGGGTAGTTACTTAAGTACCCATTTTAATTTTCGTACTCAAACTGAATACATATTTTGAGAACAAAAAATATAAATAAAGGAGTTTTGAGAACGTTTTTGATAACTTTTTTCTGAAAATTATACTTAAGAAAGAATTGATTTATTATTTTAAATGATAATTACATTTATTTTATTTTTGTTGTAAGTTAATACATTTAAGTTCAATAGAAGTATTTACTTAAATTTTATTATATATAAATTCAATTAATAATACTCACAACATTTCTAAACACAATGGTTACCACTCGGAGTCGAACTCACACTTCCCATCGCTCCATCAGACATTGTCAATGAAGTACCCATGTACTAGATGGTTCGGAGTATCATAGGGTCAGTAGAGTAAGTACTGTGTACACAAACTAGTTAGGTAGTTAGGCCAATCGGTCGGTCGACACCTCCAGCCCTATAGGGCAATCTAATATTAAGAATTCATTCTTTCGAGGACTTATATTCCGACCGACCAACTCTCAGTCCATTCGAGGCAACTGTCGCGCTTAGCGATTAAATTTAATAATCCATTTGATGTTTAACCTATTGTAGCTTTAATGTCAACCTCGAAAGCTCACTTTTCATTGCATTTTAAATATCCACAAGAGAGGAGAGCCATAAAAATCCCACTTCCCCACATTAAATGCAATCAACAGAATTTTTGTGGGGTTCTCTGTGTGGGAGCGAGTCAGTGAAGCGCGTGGAATAACCTCCACGAGACGAATCCCGTTTAGTTTAACGTTAACAGTTTTCCACCTAACCCGGGCTAGCCCATCCTTAGACTTGTGTAATCTGCAAGAAGAGTTCGACAAAAAGGGTCAACAAAATTGGTGCAAAGTTCTTGTCTTTGTCTGGGGCAGCGCCTGCCAAACTGTTGAAGTTTTACAAGTGAGCCTGCGGCTGGTCAAGTGGCCAGCTCTCGTATTTAACTATCTAATTAATTAGCTCTTGACAGGGCGGCATGAAATTAAAGCCAAGCGATGTTGCAATTGTTGCGCAATTTGTCACATATCGATTATTGATTAAGGTTTCCTCTGCGTTCTATTATTGGCACTCGGCCAAAGGTTTTGATGACTTGTTTCCCTTGTAGGGGTTCTGTTATTGATGAACGCTGGTTCAAAGGTCAATTGGGCGGGCAAATAGATGAAAAGGCTGAGAAAAGTTTGCCAAAACAAATATCTGACATTAATTAAAGTATCGAAAATGTGCAATGTAATTTGTGTGGGATAGGGGTGTAGCGGGGTATTTAGCAGACCAGATAATTTCAGAATAGGGACACACTGGTTGCTATTTCACCATATAAGGCGTTATTGCATCAGCCAATTTGGCATATCCCTCCATCCCGCTTTAAAATAAGATAACTATAGTCATCACTCTTTTTCTCATGGTAATCATGCATTCGAAGTTGCACGTAGAAGTCAGTCGCTGTGAGAATTTGGCCGAGAAAGACGTGTGATCTCCATTGAGTGCGAAAGTCGAAGTAATATGATCTCTGTGTTTAAATAAATTATCTTAAATCATAACTTGTGAACTTTACCCGAAATAAATAAAATAATTAATTTGTAATTCCCCTACATTTGTTTTTGCTATAACTTTAAGAATGCCCAAGATATATCATCTAGAATCGTTACCTTATAATACATATATCAATCTTCATTCCATTAAACTCATTGAACTCAATTTTAATTCCCGTTTGCTAATATTATATTCGACATTTTTTTAACGGTAAATGGTGATTCTGTAATTTTCACCTTTGTTATAGTTCCTCTAATGTACTTTTTCTTTCTTCCTACTTTACTCTCATTTTCAGGGGCTTGCATCCCACCATCGACCTATTTAAACGTTTAAGCTGCCGGCCACAGATACAAACTTAGTGGCGTATCTGGTGCTAGTTAAACACTCATAATGGCCAGCTTAGTGTCGGCTAAAGTTTAGTGTGCGTTTGGTCTGGCCGATAGTTACTTAACACTATACGTCTGTTTGGAATGCTTCTCGCTTTGCCACACAACTTTAAGCCGACAAATTATTCAAAACAATGTTGCTGGGGCCAAAGTTGGCAGCCAAAGTGGCTAATGAAAGAGCTCCGCACTTCCACATTTCCACATTTTCAATTGTTTGGCTTTCAGGCATTTCGTATCCTTCCACGCGAAATGAGTTGCCACTTTTTATGGCCAATGCCGTTTTATTGGAGACCCAAAACTATTTGGTGCAGTTAAAGCTAAAAGGAAATAACAGAAGCAGTAACTGAAACTGAAGCACAGACAAGCCCTCATGCATATGCAAATGCAGCTGCCTGTCTGTGCTTGGTTTTGTTTATTTGATTGAACGTTGATGCTGGCTGTGGAACAGGGATTGAAAATTCAGTGACCAAAGACAGCAGCTGCGGATTTATTCAGCTTGTTGTAGGAGAAACACGAGGGGCTCACAATGCATTGTTGCTGGTTGGCCTAAAGTAAGAGGTTTTTTCTAAAAATGTTAATATAAAAGCAAAAAATAATAAATAATTACTTAAAATAAATAAATGAAAAAAAAAACCTCAGGTTCTACCGAGATTTGAACTCGGATCGCTGGATTCAGAGTCCAAAGTGCTAACCATTACACCATAGAACCGGATGACCTCCGCGTAAAAATTCAGTTACTTGAGAAAAGGAGGGGAACACGAATAAAAAAGCTCTACTCAGTGGTTTTGACATAAATAGATTTAAATATATAATATATTTATATATTTTAATTAATAAGTCAATTTCAAAGTTAGACATAGCAATACTCGTGTATTTAACTTTATCAAACGAACTTAACTAATTATTAAATATTTTCTTAATATGAAAAAAACTTGTATGAAATATATATAATATAATCTATATATTTCCTTTTGTTCAAAGCATTCTGTATTCTGGGATATCATATTTTTATTAATAATAATACATTTGTTTATCAAACATATCAATATAATAAAAATATTTAAAGTTAATCAATTTTACCAGTTAGTTGAACCGCCACCGAGGGTGTCTAATAGCATGGCTTCCTTTGAAATATCCATTCAGTTCTTTGTTTGGATTTTGAGGGCGTATCGGGTCAATTATATGCAGTTTACTTTCAATCCCCTCACAATGTTTGTGGATCTGTCTTTGTGCTTGTGTCGCACAATTAAGCGGAGCTAATTAGCCAAACACTTTCTGCGCTTTCCCCGCCCGACGGGACTTGTTGAAATGCTCAGACACGTTCATAGCTTAGCTTACCTCTAGTTTGTGCGTTATTTTTATGTAAGCGCGGTATATATATTTGTAGGGGTAGAAAAGCCCCCGATTTCCCTACCCCTTCTGGCATTATTATCACATCATTTGCATGCGTTTAGAAGGGGCGATGGAGGTGACTATGTGGAACATTGCGCAGCTCAGGCGAACGTAATTCGATGCCAACTTTGATGACGACAATCTCATTAACATGACGTCGGGAATCAGGTTCGGCGGGAGATGTTGTCACACACATAGTCGGGAATAAAATCGGAAAGACAGTTTAATGATAGATGTTCACTTTATGCCCGACGCTTGTCTGCTGTCCATGATATAAACAGCGATTTCAAATCAAACTGCGCTTGTCGTTTTAACACGAAAAGCAATTGATAGCATCGTCTTCTTTTATACATTAAGTGCCATCATTTTACACAATTTGACATTTTACAATAGAGCGCTTCGAAAAGCTTTCGTTTGGCTGCAGGTTTGGATACTGGATAAAACTTTAAAAAAGCTTTTACAGTCACTTCCAAGAGATGTCTAACAGTTTCAAAGTAAATAATGGTAATGTAGAAATGCAATAGTCGGGTGCCGATTGAAAAATACTGGGTATCTTATCGAACCCTAGGTTCAAGTCTTGACTAACCATCTGAAGTGAATGTGAGTGCAAGCGAAACAGAAGACGTATATTTTTCATGTGTTGTTAATGATTTGTGAATTTTAAAACAAACTTTTCGGTATTCTCAGGACTTATTATCAAAGTAAGCATAAAGCTGAAGCGGTACCTAAAAAAGGGGTAGGGAAAAAAGCCAAATTTTTATACCCTTGCAAAAAGTATTATAATTTTACCATGATACTTGCAATGCAGTGAAGGAGGCATCTCCGACCCAATAAAGTATATATATTCTTGATCAGCATCACCAGCCGAGTCGATATAGCCATGTCCGTCTGTCTGTCCGTCTTTCCGTCTGTCTGTCGGTTTCTATGCGAACTAGTCTCTCAGTTTTTCAGCTATCGGGCTGAAATTTTTAGCATAGTCGTATTTTTTTAGCACGCAGTATATATGTCGGAATGATGACAAAATTAATGTGAAATAAAATATAACTATTTTGTTTTTCAACGTATATCAATCAATTTCAAGATATCATATAGCTGGCATAGAAACAATCGGTCAATTTATTTTAAAATGTAACATTCTACATGGAAAATGTAAGATTCTACATGTATGATGTAAGATTCTACATGTATGATGTAAAATTCTACATGTAGGATGTAATATGTTTACAAACTTCGATATTTTTTCAACTGTGACCAAAATGAAGCGATTTTCAATGATCCAATCAGCTTAGGAGCCTGATAACTAAAATCTTAAATAAACACCAAAAGACAAACGTTTTGAGGGTGTTTTAGTTTCTTTCTCGCTGGATATCGACACTCAATATATTTTGTTTTTGTAACCTTACTAGTAATTTTTCCAGCCATTATTTTCTTTATTGTTATATAGTTAATGAGTGATGGTTTGACAACTCAGTCTAGCTCTCATTTCTACTAAGACATCAATAAAAGCAATATAGAAAAGAATCGTAGTATTTGCCATTTTGTATGGGACACTATCAAAGATTTTGGGAAGTGGATTGACCCGCAGGTGAAAGCCGGGCAACCACGCGAATTTGTGGACACGCTTTCGCCAGCTGATAACCGAAAACGACGTGAAATGTTCGACTCCTGGTTCCCATTGCTCGCTTTGGGAATGTTTTAAAAATAAGTCCCAAATATTATCGCACATTGCGTTAGCGTGAAGGCGATAAGGCTGCACTTAACAGCACAATTTTTATATAATCTATATAAAACTACAAGTTGCGGATAATCGAATGTTCGTACATTATTGGCAACTGCATTTGAAGATTAGCTGGTTGTGATTTCAGTGAAGCTAATCGGGACGGGCCATACACACATATTAATCGGGGAGATCCTGGTAAACTGTGATTTATACGAACGGGGAACTAACTTATCTAATCGGTTACTGATAGGCTTTGGTCAATTCCACGGGATAATCAGCGTTGTATTAGAACCGTGACTGTGCCAAATGAATTTGTCTGAAGTTGAACCTATGGACAGGTGGAACTACGTCCAGAGCGGTGGCATAAATTTAAAAGGAATTGCCGCCTTATATACACTGGCAGCGACTTAATGGCCTCCAACTGGTCAAGTGTTCCGTGTTTATCAGATCATAAACTGTTTTCCAGCTTGTGTACTTCGATAAGAGTTATAACAAACCCGAAAAATGCCACCCCAAAGGGGTGGAAATAACCATTGGCAACAGTGCAAATCGATAGGTGAATCGGCCTATTGTTTATATAGCCCTTATATTTGTTGACGCAGTATCGATAATACCTTTTATCAAACTCTCGAATTATTTACTAAATATTTGGCTAATTTTTGTGAATCATTGTGCTATTACCATCTCAGTATTAATAGCTATCTGCCTATTTTTCAGCTGTTTCTTAATTAATTAATTCAGTTATATTTATCTATAAAAAGTTTCCCGGAATGTTTGCTATCTGGCCTCCAAAGTTTAAATAAAAAGGATTGACTAGCCTATATTTATAAGCAGTTAAGAATTGGCTGAACACCTGTTTGGTTTAAGCCAACCGTGCAACTTTTAATTAGTCTTCCGGGAATCTCCTCTTCAAGAAAAAACAAACCCTAAAAATAGTTATAATGGTAAGCCAAATATTTATTTCCTATATACTTGTGTTAAAAGTACTGAATTTACTGTGAGTTTCACAGTAGTCTTAGAATTTTTTTTCGATATTAGTGCATTGCGCTTCGGATTACTATATTATATACCTTCCTATGAAATATTCAAGTTCGCAAATATATTTTAATGTAGTTACCCAGAAAAAGATAGGTAGATAGATAGATCCCCAAGTTGTTTCTATAATTCTTCTTAATAAGATTTGATAGGTTGTTCCGTAATTTAAGGATTTCGCAATAAATTAGTTATCGGGACACTGTCTTGCCTAAACCTGTTACTTTTTTTATTTAAAAAGACAAGCCTCTCGGGTTTGTATGTATGTATGTATATATGTTCTTAGGAATTCAATAGAAATGTTCTTAGAAATTTCTATTCGTTTGATTATTTTAATGCGTAATATTTTCAGTCAGATTAGTTATAGAAGGGGTTATCACTTGCATCTCAAACTGAAAGCATTGCTTGCTATAAGTTAACTTCAAATACCATTTGTTAGTAGTATTTACTACGAAATCAATGTTTCTCATTTATTTGATTTATTAATGAGGTAGTTAAGTCTCAAATATTTAAAAATTTTTGTACCAATACTAATTTATTGACATATTTATTGTAATGGGGTTTCCATATTCACTGAAAAAAAAATATCAAGAGCTTAACCATTATACGCGTTGTCTTAAAAAAAGCAGTGTATCGAGTTTAGTATATATTTAATATCAAATGTTTACTCAATGGTATAGTTTTTATACTATGTAGTTATAATTGTATATTTTCGATTTTTGTTTGTATATATATTATATTATTATTATAATCTACATCGAAAATTCGATAACTTATCGCGAAAGCTAAGTTTAGGTAAGTTTCTGTATGTTGAGCTAGTTATTTTTTCCAAGTCTTGTCACAGATAACTATAATTTTAAAACTTTCGTAGTATGAAATTTATGAGCGTCTTATTAAGAAATTTGTATACCCTTGCAGAGGGTATTATAGTTTTGCCATGATATTTGAAACGCAGTAAGGAGGCATCTCCGACCCCATAAAGTGTATATATTCTTGATTAGCATCACCAGCCGAGTCGATCTAGCCATGTCCGTCTGTCTGTCCGCCTGTCTGTCTGTCTGTCTGTCTATCCGTCTGTCTGTCCGTCTGTCTGTCCGTCTGTCTGTCTGTCTGTCTGTCGGTTTCTACGCGAACTAGTCTCTCAGTTTCGAGCTATCGGGCTGAAATTTTCAGCATAGTCTTTTTTTTTAGCACGCAGTATATATGTCGGAACAGACGAAATCGGACCACTATATAGCTGCCATAGGAATGATGGCGAAATTAATGTAAAAAAAACTTAAAATTTTTTGTTTTTCAACGTACATATATCAATTAATTTTAAGATATAGCAGTTTTTTACTGTTATAGAATTACGGTTTTAACCTCATTAAGAGAACATATAGCTGCCATAGAAACAATCGGTCGATTAAAATGAAAATGTAAAATCCTACATGTTAAATGTAAAATTCTACATGTAACATTTAAAATTCTACATGTAAAATATAAAATTCTATATGTAAGATGTAAAATGTTTACAAACTAAGATATTTTTTCAACTGTAACCAAAATGAATCGATTTTCAATAATCCAATTGCAGACTGCAAGGGTATACAAATTTCGGTTTGCCGAAGATAGCTTTCTTTCTTGTTAATACTCAAAAGTACAGAGAATTCATGTAAAAATAGTATAGTTTCTATGACGATGTATTTTTGGGTGCTGTTAATCTTTCGAGTAGACTTAAAAGATTCATATGGAATCTAAAGGGGGTTGAACAATTCTTATCGTGAGCCCGCGGCAAAGTACTTCTGAAAAGGAAACCAGAAAGGACCCGAAGATATTCAAGACCCTCCCTGATAAGTTTTACTATATCCCGCCACGCCCCACCGATAAGGCCTCGGACCGTTACTTCAGTGTCAAAGCAATGAGCCAAGATTCCACCGTACTCGCGCCTATGTATGGCAGTTAGAGCAAAAGCCCCGATCGAATGCTGCTGATAAGAGGGGAGCAGGTAGCAGCCCCCATATCTATCGCCGTCGACGGCGACGCCGAAGCCGGCAGAGCGATCAGGGCCTTCGCTGGCAGAGACTTTCCTATAGCATCCGATCCTGAACGGCGTTCAGTTCAGTTCACGCTTCGCCCTCGCCTCTTGCGGTCGTGTGTTCCGTCGTGTCTCGAGCGAAATAGTGGGAGAAAAAGCAGTAATAGACCGAAATCGAAATCGAAATCGATCGAGTCGCGGGCTGAAAGAATTCGCCAAGAACCAGCAACGAAAGCTCAGCAAACCCCAAACTAGTTAAACACGTAAGTTTGTCAGAGGAAATGGCAGCGGGTCAATTGAAATAGTTTTCGGGGACACGTGTGATTTGTGGGTCAGTGCACTTGCGGGCGGGTTCATTGTCATTGCCCGAAGATCTGAATTCGCCGCCCGGATTTCGCGCTCTGCCTCGCACGCTCTTCGATCGAGCCTCTTTTACACCGACCGTGGGTCGAACGTTAGATTTCATTTTCTCTATTCCCATTCTCTATTCCCATTCTCTATTCTCGGAATGCTGTCGTGTCGCGCGGCGGAATAGTGGCCAAATATTTTTAGATGCTGTGGCCTATTATCAGTTTTGTTTTCACACGCAACTTCTGTGCGGCGAGAAGTATTCTCGGTGCGTAGTTTAGCCTGGGTCCCAAACATTTCCATTTCCACCCAATCATCCCGCGATGACAAATGGCGCGGCGCTCTCTCTTATCGGAAAGCCGGTTCTCCCTACGTAGTTCTCTAGATATTCGTTGCTCCGATTTGGCATCATAATAACATACATATGGCTTCTTACACGAATTTTCAAAAGTGTTCCAGTAGGTCTATAAGCTCATTAAGAGGTAATTATTTACCAAACGTGATATGTGAAAGGTTTAGTTAATATAACCTTAATCTCTTCCTGTCTGTTCCACATACATAATAATACATATACTACTGCATATTTGACTAGCTATCTCTTGTGTGGATTATTTTATTACATAATTAGTGTTTAGCAAAACTTACTCATATATTATCATGCCTCGATTGCGTGCCGCTTTGAGTACTTTCAAATATTATCAGCGGGCCCAAAACTTATGATTCCTGAACAAACTATGTTAATGTCTCGAGTACCTCCCCTATCTGCCCAAAATAACTAAGACGCATTTCCATTAAGCTGATAATGCCGTGCCCCGGGGTCTTTCCCTATGAATCAATTGAACTTACAGCACAATTTATCTGTCAATCATTTATGCTGTCTATGCCCATCAATCTTAAACAACTCGTCAAGACCGTGGCAAAATACGGCTAATAGTTATAATTTGCTTCCCGTCATAAACGATAATTTATTTGCCGACCCTTTGGATTCGGCTGATTGTTATGTCAGCTGTTCGGGTCTTTCATTCTTAATTTTCTTGTTAGCTTGCTGTTTATTTTGGGTCTTATCATTACCTAGTTGCCAAGAATTTATTGATTAATAAAAAAAAAAAAAATAACCGAAAACTGCAAAGTAAAACATTCATACATTATTGTAGATATCAAGCCTTACGATTCTTGGCCTTTGCACCGGGAATATAAAGCTCATTGAAAGAACGTACCACCGAACTTGATAAGACCCGGAACACGATAAGATCTTATGCCATAATAGCAGGAATAGCCGAGTTCCTATTAACTATTGTTAAGTAGCCTTAAATCTCAAAACTGTAGTTAGTTAGTCGTTGCTCTTGGAATTGTCAGAGCGTGATTTGTTGCATTCGGATACATAAGTGACACCTTGGTATACGACTTCATAATCGGGTGTCGGGCATTCACACAAGATAAGCGCCTCTTGGCAGGGAAGTCTTAGCATAGGCCAGCGGTGGGTCTTATCTTAAACGGTGGTAAAAAATAATAAGTACGCATGTAGTTACTCACAGGTCGTATGATTCTAGGCGACAAGCCTATTTGCCTAAGCTGGATCTGTAGGAATTGCGAATGCAAAGAAATCGAACCATGGTTCTCCCGGTCGCCAGCTGACATTCTACCCGCTATCCTTTTCGTTTGGAAACAACTGGTCAAAGATGCATTAAAAGTACTTTACAAAATTGGGAAAATGCGAATTTTTGAGGATTTCTAGTAGGCTGATATAAAAATCCTTTCTTAGCGTGCGTTTTAACCAAGAACGAAGCATTTAAAAAAATCAAGTCGATAGGTCCAACCGTATGACCTAGACGAGCGATACTAAATAAAACCTTACACATTTTTATATATAGATAATGGAAGAAAACCTAGAATCATATCCTAAAAACTTTCCAGAAAAAGATAGAGCAGATTAAATCTTAAATAATGGCAAGTTGCTGATAGCTGAAAAACCAAATTAAACCGTTTGCCTACTTACAGACTCTCACCATGTCCGCGACCGACGCGCTCTACAATCGCCCCGGCCCCAACCGCCTGCGGCAGTCGGACGTCTACCGCACCACCAACCGCCAGGACGCCGTCAAGATCCGCCTGTCCAAGGAGGGCATGGGCGCCGAGGAGCCCATCTCGGTGCCCGGCCTGCTCAAGCGGACGGTTAACAACTACGGCGACTATCCGGCCCTGCGCACCAAGAACGGCAAGAACGGCTACACCACGGTTACGTACAAGTGAGTGGCGCTAATCGAATCCCTGGCCAATTTGCAATGCGGGCCCAACTCAGTTATCGCCAACGTGATTATCTAATATCCAACCCCCGAACGCAGACAGTACGAGGCGAAGGTGCACCAGGTGGCCAAGGCCTTTATCAAGCTGGGCCTGGAGGAGCACCACTCGGTGGGCGTGCTGGCCTTCAACTGCGCCGAGTGGTTCTACTCGGCCATGGGCGCCATCCATGCGCGCGGCATAATCGCCGGCATTTACACCACCAACTCCGCCGACGCGGTGCTGCACGTCCTGGAGAGTTCCCACGCCCAGATCGTGATCGTTGACGACGCCAAGCAGATGGACAAGATCCACGCCATCCGGGACAAGCTGCCCAAGCTCAAGGCAGCCATCCAGATCCAGGAACCGTATGCTCCGTACCTGAAGAAGGAGGATGGCTACTACCGGGTGAGTTGATTTGCTGAAAGCGGCGGCTTTCGTAATTTATTCTGCATAATGTTTTATTATACGAGTTTTAACCCCCTTGATTTTCTCAGTGGTCCGAGGTCGAGTCGATGAACGTGAGCGACGTGGAGGATCAGTTCAAGACCCGCCTAGAGAACATCGCGATCAATGAGTGCTGCTGCCTGGTGTACACCTCCGGCACGGTGGGCATGCCCAAGGGCGTGATGCTGTCCCACGACAACATTACCTTTGACGTGCGGGGCATAGTCAAGGCCATGGACCGAGTGGTGGTTGGGGCGGAGTCGATCGTCTCCTATCTGCCGCTGTCGCACGTCGCCGCCCAGACGGTGGACATTTACACCTGCGCCTATGTGGCCGGCTGCATCTGGTTTGCCGACAAGGATGCCCTTAAGGGGACACTGGTCAAGTCGCTGCAGGATGCGCGGCCTACGCGCTTCATGGGCGTGCCGCGCGTCTACGAGAAGTTCCAGGAGCGGATGGTGGCCGTGGCCAGCTCCAGCGGCAGCCTGAAGAAGATGCTCGCCAGCTGGGCCAAGGGCATCACGCTGAAGCACTACATGGTGAGTCAAGGGTAAGTATTCCCCAATGAGGTCCCCTGCTTCACATGCTTGAACTCCAACTTTGTAAGATATGCGCATATATTATGCAAAGGGGATGCACAGTTAAAGTGGCTGCAATGATAGAGCTCCGTTTCCTACACGCCTTCCTGCATCTTTCATGGCTCAGCCGGCTTTTGGGCCAGGAAACTAGCCGGAGAGCAAAATCCCTGACAATCTTTAAGTCGTACACGGAAAAAGAGGTTCTATAAATGCGAATAGTATTTATTGTTATAAAGAATGAAACTCGTTAGAGGGCTTAACCAGAATAGCTCGAAACTAAAAGCAATACATAAGTATAAGATTATAGAAAATAGATTAAAAACCATTCAATTTAATATCACTATGAATACTTACATTATTAAAGTTAAGCTAATGGATTATTTTACTATTTGGTCTTAAAAGGTAGAAGCTAAAATCAAAATTGTTTCTTGTGTAATTTTGTCTGCCGTGTTTTGGTTCCCGCTAAATTATGCAAGCCAAGCAGGTCCTGCAGCGCTTCCAGCTCTGCTCGTTGCTCTGGTTTAAGCGAAAATCAGTGACAACAACATTACTCATACGTCACGTGAAACATGCAGGCAGCCAGCTCCCTCTGATGCTGCTGGTGCTCCTGCTGGTATTTACCAGTAAATAGGAAAGGGACCAGCAGCAGGGCCAGGACTAAGACGTGCCATGCGAGAACTCTTCTCAAGTAGGAGCAAATGGCAGAGAGCGACAAGGAGCTTGAGCAGTGATTGAAGCCTTGGAAAATCCAAGTATAATCTGACTACTTTAAAAGTAAATAAAAAATTGTGCTTGATTCAAAAGGAAACTTTGAATAATCCTGTAAATATAATCTGAAGAGCAACAAGATTCTATAGCACATGGTTTAATAAAATGGATCTCCCCGGAATTAGAGCGATGATATTTAGCTTATAATTCATAAACACAACGGTGTAAGGGTTATGGTAGAAGTTTGTGGCCATTTTAATAGTGCATGTCCTTGTTTTCGACCTGAACTCATCCTTATTTATTGAGGTGCATCTAACCCCACCTTTCACAAGAACCTTCAACAAAACTCATCAGTCAACAAAGCTAATTAAACTTTTCGCCCGCAACTTTTTGCAGCAAGAGTTCCGGGGGCTTCCGCTACAAGATTGCCAAGTCGCTCATCATGTCGAAGGTGAAGCAGGCCCTGGGCTTCGATCGGGTGCTGACTCTAGCCAGTGCCGCCGCTCCCATGTCGCCGGAGACGAAGAAGTACTTCCTCAGTCTGGACCTGAAGATAGTGGATGCCTTCGGCATGTCGGAGACGGCCGGCTGCCACACCATCTGCCTGCCCGACTCGGTGGCCCTCAACTCGATTGGCAAGACCCTGCCCGGCTGTGAGAGTAAGTTCATCAACAAGGATAGCAACGGACATGGTGAGCTGTGCATCCGCGGCCGCCACGTGTTCATGGGCTACATCGACAACAAGGAGAAGACCGAGGAGTCGCTGGACGACGACTGCTGGCTGCATTCCGGGGATCTGGGCTTCGTCGACGACAAGGGATACGTCTCTCTGACTGGCCGCTCCAAGGAGATCATAATTACCGCCGGCGGCGAGAATATTCCTCCCGTTCACATCGAGAATATGATCAAGAAAGAGCTGGATGCCATCTCCAATGCCTTCTTGGTAGGCGAGCAGCGCAAGTATCTCACTGTGCTGGTCACAATTAAGGTAAGTCCAAAATGTATCTCTAATTTATTTATGGCTTTGTTAAGCTCCAAAGGAGCTATACAGATACCTATTTATTTTAGAAATATTTTGCACTATAATACTTGGTACTTGCAGACCGAAATGGACAAGGACACTGGCGAACCCCTCGATGAGCTGAGCCACGAGTCTTCGGTGTGGGTAAAGTCGCTAGGCGTGGAGCACAAGACCGTGTCCGAGATCCTCGCCGCCGGACCCTGCCCCAAGGTGTGGAAGTCCATCGAGGACGCCATCAAGCGCGCCAACAAGCACTCCATATCCAACGCCCAGAAGGTGCAGAAGTTCACCATCCTGCCGCACGACTTCTCCATTCCCACCGGCGAGCTGGGACCTACCTTGAAGGTCAAGCGCAACGTGGTTTCCAAGATGTACGCCGATGAGATCGAGAAGCTGTATGCCTAGAGTGCTCCCAGAGAGGAGCGACAGCCGGGAGCGGAACTTGAGCTTTAATGTGAATTTGAATTTAACGGACTTTCAAGCCAATTGAGTGCCACTTTTAAATAGGATATAGGCAGATGTTAACTGTTGGATATTATATTTAGATCGAAGGCCCCGCATCTTAGGACATTTTAGACCTTAGCTTGCCCGATTAGATCCAGAGATCTTTTTAAATTAGTACCTAAGCCGTAATTCGTAAATACTACTTGGTTGTACCAACTGAAACAAAAGAAATTTGTTATTGTCTGAAGAGCAACAATAAATTGAAACCTTATAGATTTATCGTAATTTTTGTCGAGTAACTAGTAAAGCGAGCGAGTTTTGGTTTAAATAAGGAAGAACTATATTGCCTGGATAGGCTATTAAATACGATTGATAAAATATAAAAAAAAACATACAATTTAAAAAGGATATACTATATATTTCTTTCACAGAAGTTTGTCTTGATGCTCTTTGTAGTGTAAATAATAACCTTGTTTTATTGAAGAGTTCGAATACAGTGAAGATGATTCAGATTCGATTGGAAAATTCCAACACACAGCACAGCCTAGTCTGTAGCCTTATCGGTTTCCGGCTCGGGGGTCGCTTCCGCATCCGGCTTGAGGCCCTTGGCCAGCCGCTCGGCCACGCGCTGCATCAGCTCCTCCATGCTCATCTCTATCTGGACGCAGGCGCGGCGTCCGGGATCGAAGCGCTGCTCGTGGCCGCACTGCACCCGCTCGCAGCGCAGGCCGAGACTGAACCAGCTGCTGGTGTCCTTGAAGCCCGGCCGGCACTCGCACTCATTGTGGGCCACGCAAAGGCTGTGCTCCGGACAGCCGCCCTGGCAGACCGGCCGGCAGGTGAGTCGGTGGCTGCTGTGCAGGTGCGAGGCCTCGTAGCCGCGCTGGCAGTGGCAACGGTCCGGCTCCGCGCAGAAGCTGTGCGCTGGACACGGCTCCTGGCAGACGGGCTCACAAAAGCCGAAGAGAATGGTGCGGTAGCCGGGGCAGCACACCTGGATATTGTCCCACCGCACGAGCTCTTCAAAGGCCATGTAGGTTCCCCCCTGGCTGGAGTTGCTCGGCGTGGCCGGATTCCTGGTCACCGGCACTTGGTACTTCACGCTGATATTTTTCTGGCAGTGTCCGTTGGTGATGGCCAGGCCGCTCACCTGCAGCACTGGCACTGTCGCCGCCAAGACGAGGACGAAGCCCGCGACCGGAGGCACCACTTGGAGCAGCATCTTTGATGTTCTCTGCACGCCGAGCTGCATATCGTGTTTACGTCGCCGCGAGTGCACTAACTGCAGCCGCCGCAGATTAAAGTGAAAGCCGATCAGCTTCTTTTGTCACTGCTCACTCAAAGCAAAATCGAAGCCACAGAGTGCAAGTGCAAGTGCACTTAAGGGGCTATAACAGTGAAACACATGGAAAAATAGAAATAATTTTCGGACAAATTTTAAAAATAATGTACTTGATTGAATGTTTCGAACTTTTTTGGACATCTTTTCAGCTATAGTTTGAGATTTTTTTCCACCAAAATATTAAAAAGTAACCGTATTATACGCAGTGCCGGAGGTGCCAAAACATTAAGTACAACAAATGCTGGCACGATTCCGGCCGACTAAGTAGCTGAAACGAAAAAAAGGTTATTAAAGTACATAAGATTTTCTATACAATGACCTACGATATTTGAAAAAAAACCAACTTTAATTATGGGTAAAATTTGGTTTTTGTTTTTTGCCAAATTGACAATTTTTATCGAATCCAAAAGATCGTAAGTCATTGTATGGAGAATATATTTAAGAATACTCAGTTGAAAGCAATGAGAAGATTGTTGAAAGTATAAACTATCAAATAATAAAAAAAAACAGTTTTTTGAAAATGTTTCACTGGTCTTTAAGATCTTTAAGAAGTGATCTTTCCGGACCACAAAAGTCCCCATTTCATAAAAGTTTCGCTTATTCAGCTTTTAAAACAAATCCTAAATATTTTTAGGTACATTAACGCTTACAAATATAATAGAAGTTTTTTTTTATTACCTTAGAAACTGCTTCAATATTTTTCCAAAGTTGTACAACGCTTTCTTTCCTTAAGAGTAAAAGCAAAGATCAAGGGTACTTCCAATAAACTATTTTCTCTTAGTGTATATTATCTTACATTCTCTTCGGACCGTCTGCAGGCTTCAATCGTCCGATAAGTGAGTCTGTCGGACTGTTATTATTATTTTATTTTGCATCGGCTGCTGTCCTTATCATCAGCATTGGAAATGTACCGAGACGAACTTCTGGAGAGCGTTTAGTTTGGCTCGAGCATGTTCGAGTCCAAGAGGTCTGTCGTATCGTATTTGCGTTGCAAGATCGTCTGCAACAGGTTCGAAAAGCAACTATTATAGACTTAAGTCTTTAACAATATTTTATTTGTCGATTATGGTTTAATTTCTGACTAAGAGTGTGTTCTTGATTAGGGCAAGTATTTCATAAAAATATATTTAGGCAATTGCTTTTTTATGAAATTAATATATTTAAAATATTCATGCTGCCTAAAAGCATGCTTTTTAATGCAGCTACAAAGGCTTTACTCGGAAGTGATTTGCAACTGTAAAGACCAGAGCACGATTAGATAATTTTCGTTTATTCAAATAAATATTTAAGCGAGTTTGAATTCTATAGCTAGTCCTATTTTAACTTACCTTATTATTCTAGGTTAAGCTGAACCCAAGCTTTTATTTTAAGCTTTCGGGACTCAGCATTTACAGTTCAACGGTTTCTTTTTGAGATAAAACAACGATCAAGCTGCTTTGGTCGTCATAATGCCAACTTATTTAGTGCCAGCCCTTAAAAGGAATGTAATAACTTATTGGTGCAATATGTTACATCAATTAAGTTCATCATGAGTTCAAGTATAAGGCGAGAAAGGTTTCAAGCGCAGCCCAATTTCTCCAAGTGGACGACAGCATACAACTCGACACCAGGCACACGTGTTGTTCGCCTTGTAGCCGAGTTTTGACGGATGCGGATGCTCTCCGGCGCGGTGGCGGGAGTGGAAGTGGGAGTGGGAGTACGGGAATACGGCTGTACGGGTGTATCGCCTCGGCGGTAGCGTTGTATGTGCCAGGCGGGTTTTGCATATGAGCTTTGTGCGCCTGTGTTGCTCGATATATACAAATAAACATAAGCAGCCAGCAGGCGAGCAGAAATGATTAGCAGGCCGAAAGACCAGAGAAGCGTGTGTGTTTTGTGTGTGGTGTGCAATGCTCCGATGTTGTGTTGTTTTTGCCGCGAGAGTATTGTGTAGACGGGTATGTACGGTGTGCGGGGCCGGCGGGGCTTGCGGAGGGGGGCGGTTAATGTTACCCCATGAAAGCTAAAACGGTAACGGGCGACGTTCTCGCAAATTCGTAGGTATGTAACGTACACATGTTTACATACCCGGCCGGGCCGTCTATCTAAATGCACGTGAGAGTGTGTGTAATGAGCAATAGCAGGGCAGGCAGCGCGAAAGCCGAAACCATAAATGAAATGAAACTGAAATGTAATAGGCGACGTCGAGGAGGGTATTCATATATGCAGAGCGACGCGACGCGACAGCACAGGTGCAGACAGAGAAACCTCGGCCTTCTTCAGTTCATTAAATTAATCGTTTATTATAACAACTGAACCAAGAGTATTTTTATTTGTATTTAATTATAAGTTTAAAGTACGATGTTTTAAATTGAATCATCAGTAACTATGGTTCTTCGTTTTACATATTGTCTTTGGTATATCCAGCATAATATTATAATGTAGACCATAAAGCCTCTTATTCCAACTATTTTTTCTAAGTGTAAGACCACTTGTTTGTGTTTGCATACATACACAATATGTAAGCGTATATAAGCACTGCGACCTGTTCACATCCCCAATCAGCATTTTTGTTGTTGCATGCTGACAGCGATGACGTAGCAGCACCCATGGAAATTGCTCGACGGCACGGCAACCTTCCCAGCGACCGGCACAGCCAGCGCAGCAGAGGCAGTGACAGCAACAACCACGGAGCAGCAGCAACTCAATTTGTTGTGATTATCGGCGGCAGCGGCTTTTAGTTAATCGGCAACAGACGCTGCCAGAAATGTGGGACAGGTCGCCCACAGGCGGTGTCGAAAAAGAAGGCCACTTAGCTAAAAAAAACAGGAAAGAAAGCTTTGGCAAGCCACCTACATACGGACAGAGAGACGGACATGGCTAGATCAATTCTTCTGGTGATGCTGATTAAGAATATACATACATATGTACATACATATGGGACATTCCATATCAACTCGGCCACCCCTGTTTTTTTTTCGCTCTGAAAAAAAAAATGCATACCCACATTTTAAAGTGCTCCATGTCCATATAGTGACCGTTAAATATTTTTTCGTTACCATCAATACTTTTCGAGATAATCGCTGTTGGACAAAAAACTTTAAAAAATCATAGCATTGAAATGGTGCATGCAATTTGAAAGACAAAAAATACGATTATCCTTTTTTCAAACATATTTTGCATAAAAAAATACTAGACTAATCTCGGTTTAATATTAAGCGGGTTTTTAATTAAAAAAAAGGTTTTTTATTTTTTTTTGTCTTAGGGCCAGTCGATATTCGCTCAAATTTGTTTCTGCCAGGTAGAGGAGGTTCAGATACATGATACGTTTTATGATCATCAGGCTATGTACATTTTAGGGTTTTTTCTTTGGGAAAAGTGCACTTACACTGTCAGAATTTAATCTCCACTTTTTAAAACCGTTATGTACCATAAACTTGCATCTAAACATCAAAAAACACGCTTTGGCTCCCTAAATAATATTCAGTGTTAAATTTTGTGTCTGTCCCTTTACAAAAGTAATTAATGGATAAACAATGAAAATAAATTAATTTTTCCTAGCAAACACAATTTTACCATTCTAAGATTTTTTGTTTCTTATGTATCTGAACCTCCTCTACCTGGCAGAAACAAATTTGAGCGAATATCGACTGGCCCTAAGACAAAAAAAAATAAAAAACCGTTTTTTTAATTAAAAACCCGCTTAATATTAAACCGAGATTAGTCTAGTATTTTTTTATGCAAAATATGTTTGAAAAAAGGATAACCGTATTTTTTGTCTTTCAAATTGCATGCACCATTTCAATGCTATGATTTTTTAAAGTTTTTTGTCCAACAGCGATTATCTCGAAAAGTATTGATGGTAACGAAAAAATATTTAACGGTCACTATATGGACATGGAGCACTTTAAAATGTGGGTATGCATTTTTTTTTTCAGAGCGAAAAAAAACAGGGGTGGCCGAGTTGATATGGAATGTCCCATATATGTATATACTTTATACTTTATACCTCTGCTCAAAATTATAATATCTAAATAAGTATTACATCTTTTTTTAAGCAGGCACGTTTATTTTATGAATTTTTCAATAAACTTAAGAACATCTTAAGATATTGCTTTAATCCTTTTTATTTACCAAAGGTTAATGTTTTTAGAATATACATTTTGTCATAATACATGCCTACTAAATCTTTTGGGCTTTTTACCTTAAAAATAATTTTCAGTTTAATTCGAAACACACAATTTTTTTTAGATTTACTTCGGGACTTAGGCTTATGGGTTGCTATTAATATACATAAGTATGAATGTACATACCTAATCTTATTTTAATTTATTGAAATAGAAAGTATTTTAACAGTAATTTCTTGTAACAATAATCTTGAAAAAAATTGAGTATATTATAAGTTTTATTATTTGTGACAAGAACCACAATCATATATTTAAAAAATATAAAAAAATGCGTTAACTAGGGCCGTACATACACAGAAAGAATTATTTGAAGGCTTAACACTCATCTGAGGAAATCCATTTAGGTAAAATAAAATAAAAATGGAGTATTTTATACATTTTTGGGCCACGATCTATTCCTAAAGCAAGTCTAGTTCAAGAATTCTTCGACATTTGCTTTCCAGTCGCTAACCTTCGTGAAGTTTCTCAACTCCTGTCTTGTTTGCAAGAATTCTAGCTTTTTCTAGATTTGCTCAGTATAACTCAATAGCTTTCATATAGCTTTTCACGATCTGCTCCACTTGGGGAAATTACAGCAGTCATTGGTCGCTTTTGATGACCGAGCACATTTCATGCTCTATTGCAATCCATATTAAGTAATCGACTTCAGAATTTTCCACTGATCAACAATGACGACAGAAAATCGAAGCATCATCGAAAACAAACGGGGCATCGGCGCCTTGAAAAGAGAGATAAATAGATGCTGTGAAAGAGAGGGAGAGCATGACTCCACAATCGGGCCCCTGCTATCTCCGATGATAGTGACAGTGATGATGACTATTATGGGGGCTGCACAGATGCAATAACCGACCCGGTCGAGCCGATTAGCCGCTGGACCTTATCAGACAAATGCACTTAAACTGAACTCGGGACTCTGCTGACGACAGAAGCGAAATGGGGACATCGGCGAACTTTTCTTCTAGAGTTCCAGAGATTATTAAAGTTCTCCTATCCCATCGCCACACCGAGTTCCAAACTATACGTTTTCATGCTTTCTTGGCGCCCTAGTAGGGCGTGTCCAAAGTTCATCTGCGTGCAACAGATAAGAATGTTATCACCAAATTTGGTAGCTCTAGCTCTTATAGTCTCTGAGATCTGTTGTTTCACATGGACTAACAGACGGACGGACATAAGGCGACTCTATTGGTGATCCTGATCAAGAATATATATACTTTATGAAAGCTCTTACTGCCTGTTACACACAATTTCGGCTGACACCAAGTTATATTACACTTTTACCCTGCGGCTACAGTGTAAACACTGACAAATGTTTTCTTTGTCTTTAAAAATTATCTTCGATAAAGAATATTATCTTATTTATTTATATTTACAGGGTTATTGTATAATCGTTACCTATAAAGAGTCACTAAAATATAGCAGGGGTAAATGCTTGTTTTTATACACTTAATGGGTATTATAGTTTTAGTCAGGAGTTGGCAACGCAGTGAAGGAAGCATCTCCGACCCCAGAATGTATAAATACGTAACATACATATATCATACCCAGAAGAGTCTATCTAGCCATATCCGTCCCTTTCCGTGCGTCTATCTGTCCGTCTGTCCGTTTCTACATCCCAATTTTTGAGCTATCTCAATGAAAGTTTGCAGATAGTCTTCTTTCTATTCCCATTAGTATATAACTCGAAACGGACCAGATCGGACCACTATATCATATAGCTGCCATAGCAACGATCGGGCCAAATGAGCCGATTTTCGTTGTTTTTATTTTTATTTCCGTCCAGTGTACATAAGCTTCGGCTTGCCGAATTCAGTTTTCCTCCTTGTTTATTTTTGCAACCCAATTTGTCGTAGGTGACCCACTGTGCGTTGCTGAACTGAAAGTTTAAGAACTCGAAGCACCAGTTGTCTCTGACCAAGTTTATGCTACAGCTTTCATGTATTCTTGAATACCTGAAATTCTAATATGCGATAGAGGAGGGAGTACATGAAATTGCGAGACGATGAGGAGAAGTCACATAATTACATTTCTTCCTATGGAGTTAGGTTGTGGCGGCTTAATTCTAAGTTAACTTTTGTTTTAAGATACTGGTTGCTATGACAATTGCTTATGTATGTGCATATGTACAAACATATGTGCAAATGTGACCAAGTGGTCAGCCCCAACGAAAAGAGAGGGAGAGAGGTGGACGAGAGAGGTCTGGTGACTTGGATCCCCCTTCGAACCCGACTGATATGCTTGTGTAGAAATGAGTTTGAATGAGTTGCCGGCGGTTGGAGCTGCGAGAGGGGTCCAGGGGCACTGCATACTTAC
Source organism: Drosophila auraria (assembly GCA_008042615.1). NCBI lineage: Eukaryota > Metazoa > Arthropoda > Insecta > Diptera > Drosophilidae > Drosophila > Drosophila auraria. Next base: position 13,169 of record VNJW01000953.1, on the reverse strand, counting down.
GTACATACACGCCCGTACATCGGTCCGCTTGCTTGTTTGTCAATATGTACACATGTTATTTGATTTTCGTTTCGCTTTTTATGTCTGCGATGTGTTGTTGGTACATGAATATAAATGCTGTTTATCTCTACCCGCCCCCCTGCGCCCACCGCCTCCTTCTAGTAGTTTCTTTTGTACTTGTATGTGGGTATCGCTCTTGTACGTACATTCGTATGTACATACGTACATACATGTGCCCGAGTGTGTTTCCTTATTGTTGTGTGTACTTGGTTGTTTGCCGCTAGTTGTTTTTGTTGCTTTTGTTGCTGGCTGCTCTGCTCGCATGAACTTTTTGCTTTTGCTTTGGCTCTGGCTTCGGCTTCGCCTCTTTCACGCCTGCTAATCAATGCTGTGCGCCGGGTGTTTTCGCTATATCTATATGTACACAAACAAATCTACAAAAGTCGCAGACATGCGGCCACCCCTAGCCGACCACGCCCCCCGCCCACGGCCCACAGCCCGCACATTAGGTCACTCGATGTGCGTGTAAATATGTACAGAACACATCGTTACACATGCAGGGCCGATAGATGGACGGATGAATGGATGGATGCATGAATGCATGGATGCATGGATGAGTAAGGGCCAGCATATCGACATAACCCGCTATGGTCGCTGCAGATCGGCCTGGTCCATCGTCTTGGTTACTTCGATATAGTTCCAACTATCTCCTGTATAAACCTTTTACATTTACATTACATATTTATGTAAAAAAGAGCTACACAGAGAGAAAGCCCATATTTTGTACATTGTTAGCATATCTTCTTTTTGATATAACCTTGCAGAAATTATTTAAATTTCAGTGAAGAGTTTGTCATGCAATAAAGGAGACATTTCCGAACGATTGAACTATGAAAATTACCTTAATATAATTTAATATCAATATTAATTCAAGAACGACCTTTTGATACACCCTTAGTTATATTTTTTAATAAAATCGAAGTACTATATTTAGCATTTCATAGGTCTTAAGCTTAAGAATTTATGTATATAGAGGTAGATTTACAGTATATACTGATATTTACCCATATCCGTTTGTAAGATGGCTATTTGATATTCCGATCTCTGTTCGAAAAACATAAAAAATCACCTATAGAAAATGGCAAACAAATAAGAAATGTATATGTATCTTATGGGTTAGAATGTTTCCCTCCTATTTAATAAACTTCACATTAATAAAAACAAGTGGGAAAGCTACGGTCGAGTGTGATCGACTGTGAAATACCCGAGACCCAAAGCTTTGTGGGGGAAATAGAATAGCGCATGAACATAGAAAAACGAAAATGTTTACTCAAATTTGCAGAGCGCGTCCGCAATCGCCTTCTTATTAAGTCTATCTATTTACTTTAAGTCGAAAATCACGCCTATAGCTAATATACCGTTTTTTTTTTATTATTTTCGGGGGCGGAAGTGGGCGTGGCCAAATTTTAAAACAAACCTGATCTGCGAGCAACAGATTCCAATGCTGTCACCAAATTTGGTAACTTAAGCTCTTATAGTCTCTGAGATCTGTTGTTTCACACGGACGGAAAGACGGACAGACGGACAGACGGACATGGCTAGATCGACTCGGCTAGTGACGCTGATTAAGAATATATATACTTTATAGGGTCGGAGATTTCTCTTTCTGCCTGTTACATACATTCTCGGTTGGATGTAATAAGATCTCCAATGTGCTCGTCATGCATATAGGCAGCCATCAGCCTTTAACGTCTTTGTAACTTTAAAGGGTATTTTAAAGGTCGGTCTCATACTATCTTATTTTAAATCTAGTCTGCGCGATCCTAGAAACATTTGACAAAAAGGTTTAAACTCCGTTGTTAGAGAACAAACGTAATTATACCCTTGCAGAGGGTATTATAATTTTGCCATGATATTTGCAACGCAGTGAAGGAGGCATCTCAGACCCCATAAAGTATATATATTCTTGATCAGCATCACCAGCCGAGTCGATCTAGCCATGTCCGTCTGTCTGTCTGTCCGTCTGTCTGTCTGTCCGTCTGTCCGTCTGTCTGTCCGTCTGTCGGTTTCTACGCGAACTAGTCTCTCAGTTTTTGAGCTATCGGGCTGAAATTTTCAGCATAGTCTTATTTCTTTAGCACGCAGTATATATGTCGGAATCGGACCACTATATCCTTTAGCTGCCATAGGAATGATGGCGAAATTAATGTACAAAAATTTTTAATTTCTCTGTTTTTCAACGAATTTCTATAAATTTCGAGATATAGTCGTTTTTTATAGTTCTAGAATTACGGTTTTAATTTCATTAGGATCGGACAACTATATCATATAGCTGCCATAGAAGGGATCGGTCGATTTATATGAAAATGTAAAATTCTACATGTAAAATGTAAAATTTACAAAATGTACATTATTTGACATTTTTTTTTACATTACCAAAATGGATCGATTTTCAATGATCCACTTGCTGACTTCAAGGGTATATAAACTTCGGTTTACCGAAGTTAGCTTTCTTTCTCGTTTTTTTTATCGAATATTATGTTAGTTTTCTTTCAGAGACAAACCATTTAATACTCATGCTGAACCACCCTGTATTATTTGATTGTTAGCTTTATTGCTAGTCCGCATTTAAGGTGAGCTTTCCCATTCCGTCTGCCTATGCCGCAATGTGGTTGCCCGGACCCCGGGCCCGGGGCCCGCACATGCGATTACATCTGCTTGGGCGCCCCTTGAGCCCCCTGCCCGCATATATATTTCGATTTTTATATTTTTCTTGCACTAGCCGATATAAATCCCATGTACCGTCGCTGCACATACCCCCTCACTCTCGAAAATACATATAAATTTATATAGTTGCGAGTAGAGTAAAAAAACAAACAGGCAAAACAGAATATTGCAACTATTTGTGTCGTAGTTCTGATGCAATAAACCCCCGGCCACACCGCCAGTGCCTTCGCAGACAATGGCCGCACTTGTTGGCGGTTCATGAGCTGCTGTTCATTGGTAAATAATTTCATAATAATGTTGTTCTTGCCAGCATAACACCAGATAAGCTTTAAATTGCAACAATTACAATTGGGTTAATAATATTTCCCTTGATCGCTCCCGCGCCCAGTCACCACTAGTCACCAAATGTGGTTTCAGTGTATGTAAATCGCTCCACGCAGCGCAAATGCTGGGCACATTCGCACTAACGTGCCTCCGACATTTAGCAATAAAATAAATTAAACAATAAATTATAAATTTGTACAAAAAATGACTGTTCGACGAACAGGCGCCCAGAAAACCAAACACAGTGGAAAACAAACAACGCAGCAGCGGAGACGTCGACTTCAACTGCGACTGCGACTGCGACGGCGGCGGCGACAGTGATTGCCGTTGTTCTTGTTGTTGCTGTCAGCTGGTCTGCGAGAAAGTTTTTTCCTCTCTCTCTTTACGTGACGCAGTGCGTGTGTGGCCCGTGTGAGTGCGACTCGTCTAAGCGCCCGAGTGACCAAATGGCAGTACGGGTTCTGGGGGTATGTTACCGGGGAAAGCACCGTAAAACCCCGCCTCGCACAGTACCTGGAATGGGTCAGTTTTTCCACTTACGAACAACATAGGTACATATGTCTATACACTCACATGTGCGGACCCAGTTTTACTCGCACTACCTGAACTCGATCACATTACCACTGCTTGTCTAGGGTCAGTTTTGTGTTGGACTGCGAGATTGAACTTTTACCTAATATTATTTATGCGACACCCAAAGTCTGGCATATGTTTATAAAATAATAAACTCCAATAATAATTAGGTTTACCCCAAATAATGTTTAGAGGCTGGCGAATACTGTAGCCACTTATATTCTTCTTTGAGTTCTTTGAGAACTTTTTATCAACTGTGTATAAATTGTATATACGAGTTTCCTAAAAACTATACACAAGCAGTGTAACGAGTTTAGTTATAATAGTATCAAATGTATACTCAATAGCACAGTTTTTATACTCTATAGTTGCAATTGTGTATTTTCGAGTATTATTTTTAAACGAACCTACATCGAAAATTCAATAAATAAATTGTTAATACTCAAGAGTATAGAATTCATGTAACAACAGTATAGTTTCTATGAAGATTTTTTTGTTGGGTGTTTGTAAACCTGCTAGTCCACACTTAATATCCCTGCTCACGATAAATAAGTTTCGAGGAAACAGGGTATACATATGTTCATATGGATGTATGTATATTTGACCCATAGCCAATTTGTTAAAGCTTTAAAAAAAGTTAGCTTAAATAAATATATATATATTTTTATACCCTTGCAGAGGGTATAATAATTTTGACATGATATTTGCAACGCAGTGAGTATATATATTCTTGATAATCAGCCGAGTCGATCTAGCCATGTCCGTCTGTCTGTCCGTCTGTCTGTCCGTCTGTCTGTCCGTCTGTCCGTCTGTCTGTCCGTCCGTCTGTCTGTCTGTCCTTCTGTCTGTCCGTCTGTCTGTCCGTTTGTCTGTCTGCCGGTTTCTACGCAAACTAGTCTGTCCGTTTTTGAGCTATCAGCATAGTCTAATTTCTTTAGCACGCTGTATTTATGTCGAAACGGTCGAAATCTGACCACTATATCCTATAGCTGCCATAGGAATAATGGCGAAATTAATGTAAAAAAATTGTAACTTCTCTGTTTTTTAAGGAATTTCTATCAATTTCGTGATATAATCATATTTTATAGTTCTAGAATTACGGTTTTAATTGCATTAAGATCGGACAACTGCCATAGAAAGGATCGGTCGATTTATATGAAAATGTAAGATTCTACATGTAAAAAGTAAAATGTATGGATCGATTTTTAATGATCCAATTACATACTGCAAGGGTATACAAACTTCGGTTAACCGAAGTTAGCTTTCCGTCTTGTTATACAGTTTTTTAACCAATGGGTTTGTAATGGTTCCATTTATATTGCCGTTTTGCCAGTTTGTAACACGTAGATTTTCTTTGAGAAGACTATATCGGAAGATTTAAATCAATAAAGTATTTTCATTATTAAAATATAAAAATTTGCCCAGAAAAAACTTCTTCATGAATTTATCTATAGTCGTAAAAATATTATCGCTTCCTAAATAAACTGGTTCTTAGACAATACTTCGAATATTTGTATGCTTCAACGACACAGTCTTCTCACAGAGTTTGATTTCAATTCTAAAATATATAATCTTATTCTACTACTTGACCCTTGTACCCATTGGAATAAGATCCCATGGAATCAATTACATTTATATTCAAAGATTTTAACATTCTGAATCCTGTTACTATAGCGAAAACATTTGGGAGCTCACGACCCTCGATTATCATTATCGGCATCCGTCTCGGGGGTTTCTTAGCAGGGAGAGATGTGGTATAGGGAAAGACATAGCGTAGACTATATTCCCTATCAGTCAAAGACCCCGATGTTCATAGGTGCACGTGCCTAAAGATCAGCCAATGTATTCCTAATGACAGACAAGACCTCTTGACTAATCGGTGTCCGCGGTGCGAGTGATTAGTTCTTTATAACTTTTAATGACTTTTTTTTATAGTATATATAAATAAGTATTATGAAGTATTTATAACAAATAAAAAGGTTTTTTAGATGCTGTTTTATTGTATTAAAATATATCCGAAACTATATATATATATTTTTTAACAGTTTTTATCATTAATAACTTAGAAAATAATAAAGGTACATACATATGTAGAATTAAATAATATTAAAAATTAAATGCAAAAAAAATAAATAACAAAACATTTCAAGAATGAAGCAGAAAAGAAACAAATTCAGGCAACACGAATAGATTAATATTAACTTATATTCCCGGTAAAACTTTTCACAATTTGTTATATATTTTACATTTTTAAATTTAATATTAATAATTATTTGGTCTATTAGAAATCACACCTAAATTGTGGTTGGTCTTTTTGTGTGAACTTAATATTTCTATATTTCTCTCTGTACTTCTTGACCTATATTAAAACAACAAATTTCAAAGGTTCATTAGATTTGGTTGTCCCAAGACGTGGCTTGAGAACCACGCCTCAGCGTCGACATTACTGCCTGGCACTCATGCCCACTTTGGACTTATCAGCATCTGGTGCCGATAGCATAAATACCCGTGCTCGGGACCTGGCCGTGTTTATTCGTCGCGATCGCCTTCAGCATGAACGAGCTCAAGCCAGCCACGAGATACACAAGCACCTCTCTTCACGAGGCCGTCAAACTGCGCCTGGACGAGCCTGGATCCTTCTCGCAGGGAGTCGTCCCGCAGACCATTCCGCAGTTCTTCGCGGACGTGTGCGATAAGCATCCAGAGCTGCCCGCCTTGGTGTGGGAAACCCCAGGAGCCGGAGTCGATGGCTGGACAACCTTGAACTACGGCGAGTACCAGGAGCGGGTGGAGCAGGCTGCTCTCATGCTTCTGAGCGTAGGCGTCGAGGAGCGGAGTTCCGTTGGCATCCTGGCCTTCAATTGTCCGGAATGGTTCTTTGCCGAGCTGGGCACTTTGAGAGCTGGTGCTGTTGTGGCCGGAATCTATCCCAGCAACTCGGCAGAGGCCGTTCATCACGTCCTGGCCACCGGAGAGTCCACTGTGTGTGTGGTGGATGATGCGCAGCAGATGGCCAAGCTGAGAGCGATCAAGGAGCGCCTTCCACGCCTGAAGGCTGTGATTCAGCTGCATGGACCTTTCGAGACCTTTGTTGACCAGGAGCCCGGCTACTTCAGTTGGCAGAAGCTGCAGGAAAGGAGCTTTTCCAACGAGCTCAAGGAGGAGCTGGATGCCCGGGAACGTCGAGTCTCCGCCAACGAGTGCGCGATGCTGATATTTACTTCGGGAACTGTGGGTCTGCCCAAGGCTGTGATGCTTAGCCACGACAACATTATCTTCGACACCAAAGCCGCAGCGGCCTGTCTGAAGGATGTGCAACTTGGAAAAGAGAGTTTTGTCAGCTATTTGCCGCTGAGTCATGTGGCTGCCCAGATCTTTGACGTATTTTTGGGACTAACCCATGCCGGATGTGTGACATTTGCGGACAAGGACGCCCTCAAGGGAACCTTGATCAAGACCTTCCGTAAGGCGAGGCCAACTAAAATGTTTGGGGTGCCCCGAGTCTTCGAGAAGCTGCAGGAGAGACTGGTTGCCGCGGAGGCCAAGGCGAAACCCTACTCCAGGCTGCTACTGGCCCAGGCTCGAGCTGCGGTGGCTGAACACCAGATCACGTTGATTGAGGGGTGAGTTGATAGAGTCCAAAAATAATAATATAGGAAAAATTGAAAATTATTGAGCTGTGAATTCCAAAGTTGCAGTTGGTTTATGCCGGCTAGTAACTTAACTTCGAACCACCATTACAGGTTTAACTATCTATAATTAAATTTAAGCAAACTACACCTAATTACATCGTCTAAAGTTCTAGACGCAAAATACATCAAAACAGACTTATGGCCTTATAATAAGCTTAAAATATATGCCTTTCTACTCAGACTTTAAGCCTACATTAGCTTGGAACGTCTTGTGAAGCATTTGAATCTGAGCAGCTAAATATTTTTATTAGATCTAGCGGGCTTTTCCATTGAACGTTTTTTTTTTGCTTTTTAGTTTTGAATTGACAATCTATTTTCCTGAGCTGAATTTTATCTCGTGTTTTCTTTAAGCGAATTCAAATACTTGCAATATTTAAAAAATACCATTTATCATTTGTGTGGATTTTCTAAATATTGATTATCATTTATTATAGTATTAGTGTTACTATTATTAAGAAAATGTTAAGAAAAGTACAAATTGTGACTTTAAATAAGGTGATTGTTTTGGAAAAGAATTATAAATCTAGTGGAATTAATGAACTTGGAAGTGAAGAATTTACGGACTAATTTTCTAAATTTTTTCAGAAAATCGCCTTCGATTTACTGCAATGCTAAATACTGGTTGGCTTCTCGCATTATTAAACCCATTCGTGAGATGATAGGTCTGGACAATTGCCGCATTTTCTTGACTGGCGGAGCTCCCACCTCCGACGAGATGAAGCAGTTCTTCCTGGGCCTGGACATTTCTCTGGGCGAGTGCTATGGGATGTCGGAGAGCGGCGGAGCAATCACTCTGAACGTCGATATAAGTAACTTGTACAGTGCGGGCCCCTCGATCGAGGGACTGACTTTGAAGATCCAGGACCCCGATAGCAATGGCCAGGGCGAGATTCTGTTGCGGGGACGTAGCATGTTCATGGGCTACCTCGGGCTGCAAGAAAAGACCGAAGAAGCTATCAAGGAGGACGGTTGGCTTTATACTGGCGATTTGGGGTACCTCGATCGCAAGGGAAACCTTGTCATCTCCGGCCGGCTCAAGGAACTCATCATCACCGCTGGCGGGGAGAACATTCCCCCTGTACACATCGAGGAGCTGATTAAGAAGGAGCTGCCCTGCGTGAGCAATGTCCTGCTGATCGGCGACCATCGCAAGTATCTGACAGTCTTGCTGTCCCTTAAGACGAAGTTCGATGCCAAGACGGGGGTTCCACTGGATACGCTGCGTGAGGAGACCGTCGAGTGGCTTCGCGATCTGGACATCCACGAGACCCGTCTCTCCAGTCTCTTGAGCATTCCGGCGGACCTGCAGCTCCCCAACGACGAAGCAGCTGCGTCAGCTGCCCTGGACATCACCGCCGAACCCAAGCTGCTGGAAGCCTTAGAGGCGGGTATCAAGCGAGCGAACAAGAATGCCATCTCGAACGCGCAGCGGGTGCAGAAGTTCGCCCTCATTCCCCACGAATTCTCCCTGGCCACCGGAGAACTGGGTCCCACGCTCAAGATCAGGCGGAACATTGTTCACGCCAAATATGCCAAGGTAATAGAGCGCCTTTACAAGTAACTCGGCGATGGCATTCCCAAGTATCATCCATATTTTCCAAAGATTCGACTTGAATAGACTTACATTGTAGTCAACATTAGCTTTTAAGATATTATGACCTTAATATATTTGCTTATAAAGATATGCCAATATTATAATTATATCTTTTGGACAGCCCATTTTCCCTGATAGAAATATCGTCTAAGGGCCGCGTGCTGCCCTCACTGTGAAAATTTTGAGGGCAGAAAATTTGGGTTTCTGCCGTGTCAATGTAAGAGCTAGCAGTGACAGAGACCCAGACTCGAAGTCAAATCTTTTCCTGCTCGACCAAACAACTGCTTCTTTCAGATAACCAACAGGATAAGAGAAGCATGTCACCGTGTACTTGCGCTTATCGGCACAACTCAGTGCCTAACAGTAATCTGTTATCCTTCGCGTTCAGATAAATTTGCAGGTAGCCAGAGAATCGATTTGCTTTACTGATAGCTTATCTGGTATTGATATTTTCCGGTCAAATGGCTATCAGGGACTTTAACAGTGCCGGTCCAAGAAATTACCAAGAAATATAGCGCAGCCCAAAATTTATAACGCGAGAGTGCACCTGAAAATTCCCAAGTTTGGATTCTAGACGCACTCACTTGTTGGATGTTGGAAGGTGATCTTATAGCAAAGTCCACTCATGGTGATCGAGATGGTAGTCTATTGAAACGCCTCTGGACAACCCGATACATAATCGAACTTGATTTACGTATCAGAAATTAAGCCGATTATGACCTCGAGTTTTCTTGAACCCCTCCATTAGAAATAAGATATCGAAACATGAAAATATAAAAATGTAAATGGTAGATGTAATAAAAATTTGGCCGAAATGTATAGATTTTAAATGACCCAATTGCAATATAAACACTTCGCCTTCCCGGAGCCTTTCTTGTTATTTTAATTTTTAATCACAAATTTACACATGTTTAATTAACCATTATTTTCTGTTAAGTGTGCGTAATTTTCGTTAAGGCAATCAGCCAATTTGTATGCCCATATCATCCTGACCAGCCGCCGAGTCGATTGAGCCATGTCCGTCTGTCCGCATGAAACAACAGATCTCAGAGAGATCACCATCAGAGCTATCTGCTGCACGCATATATTTAACATTTTGATCACGCCCACTACCGCCCTCGAAAACCATGAAATGCGTATAGCTTAGCTATAGTCGTGACGGAGTAATCGTTTTGAAGACTTTTGGAAAGGTGCGCCCTTTAAACCATTTCGGCTGGACGTGCCGCTGAAAAACGGATTTGCTTTTAATCTTGATTCAGAATGCATTGTGTTTTTAGTGACCTTGCATTAAATCAGTAGTAAGTTTTTTTTTTCTACATTATTCGGAATTTCTGCGGATTTTTGTAAAAGTATACAAAGTAAACTTATGAAGGAAAAAGCATCTAGACGTTTAAGATACAACTGAACGTCATCGGCGCGTAGTGGGGTATTGGACCCGAATAGTAGCGATAAATTAAAAGAACGATTTTTGCGATGGATACATTTGCTTACAAGTTAATGCATACAAACCATTCTGAATTTAACCGTATACACATTTTTTTCCTCGACCTAACAGAGGCTGAGGTTGTCAAAGTTGCAATATATTACCGGTGTCTTTCAAAACAGAAAAGAAATTAATCTTTTTTTGAAAAAATAAAATCTTTACTGAAACGATAATATACTACAAATATTGTTTATATTCTCTAAGAATATATATTTACCAATGTTCAAAAACTTTTCCTAACAGTATTACCTTTAAAAATAATATTAAAATTATAACATTCCTAATTTTTAAACTTTAGGTAGTGAAAAGTAATGCGCCACTCGGTCCAGTGCGATTATTTAAATGAGGTGTTATTCCATATAGACATATATATAGATATTCAGCCTAACCGCCTCATTCACACAATTTTGCACAAAATTGCAACCGACAAGTTAGTTAAATTTTACCGGGTACACGTATACAGATGCCAGCTGAGTTACAAAAACCCGCCGAGATCAGTACTGGCGACCACGAGACAACTTCAACGAATAGCGACTCATCTAGTGAAGATTGAACAAACAAAGTTTTCAAAAAAGATGAAACTAAATAAAAAAATAACATCTTACGTAGAGTTTTTATACCCGGTACCCATAGGGTACAAGGGTATTATAAGTTAGTGCCAACCGAGAATGTATGTAACAGGCAGAAGGATAAATCTCCGACCCTATAAAGTATATATATTCTTGATCAGCGTCACTAGCCGAGTCGATCTAGCCATGTCCGTCTGTCCGTCTGTCCGTCCGTGTGAAACAACAGATCTCAGAGACTATAAGAGCTAGAGTTACCAAATTTGGTGACCACATTGGAATCTGTTGCACGCAGACCAAGTTTGTTTTAAAATTTGGCCACGCCCACTTCCGCCCCCGAAAAACATTAAAAACGGTATATAACCATATGCGTGATTTTCGGCGTAAAATAAATTAATAGGCTTAATAAGTAGGCAATCGTGGACGTGTTCTGAAAATTTGAGTAAAATCGGATGATAAACATAGAAGCTATTAAACAATAAAGTTTCTGAGAGGGAGAGAGAGCGCGCACGTGTGTGTTGCTCAAAATGTTCCTAGCAACATTTGTCTCTTTTAAGTTCTGCTCAACATGTTTTTAGCAATATTTGTCTCTATTTGCCAACATTTCCTTTTTTCACATGTTCATGTGCTGTTTAATTTCACCCACATTGCCTTTTTTCTGTATTTTTTCTGAACATTCTTTTGAGTTTTAATAAAACTTAGCAAGTCGATGTTAATAAGATGACGTGAGATTATTAGGTCAATAATTATACGAAAAATACAATTGAAAATAAAAAAAATGTGTATTTTTAGTAAATAATGTATTTAATTAAATTTTGGTCCAACTTTTCGTTAAAATCAAGTGTTGATGAACGTATTGCAGCCGTTATATAATTGTTGAACACAAAACTACAAAAGATCATGATGGCCATGACAGCTGCTTCAAAACCTAAAAAATAATTACAGTCTAATCGCATTCAGGATCGCATTGAAAAATACAGGGTGGCGGATGAAAGACGCTACAAAAAAAAAAGTTTATAATTTTTTTTCTAATTAAGTTATCTGCATGATTTTTTTTATTTTGTACATTGATCTTTACATTTAACGAAAATGAACAACTGGGACACTGAAACAAGAATTTGGATTGTTCGTCGCTATCACGCACTGGAGTCCGTAGTTTTGGTTCAAAGAGAGTACAGGCGCACATTTGGCGGCGATCCTCCGAGCCGATGGACCATAATGAGGCTTGTAAACAATTTTGCCGAGAATGGGACTGTCGCACGAACACCTTACAGTAGAAATAATTCAGTTCGGACGGAGGAGACTATCGCTGCTGTAGCTGCAGCCATACACAACAATCCAAGAGTTTCGACAATAAGTTTATCTGCCGAAATGGGAGTAAGCAGACGGTCATTGCAGACAATTATCCATAAAGATTTGCACTTATTCCCATATAAAATTCAATTAGTCAACAAACTGAATCCAGCAGACTTGCCGATTCGCTTGGAGTTTTGCCAGAAGATGCTTCAAATGGTGGATGAGGACGAAAACATGTTGAACTGCCTTTTTATGTCTGACGAGGCCCATTTCGACTTAAACGGCAACGTGAATAAACAAAATTGTCGAATATGGGATACTCAGAACCCACAGGGTCTCAATGAGAAGGAATTACATCCACTTCGCGTCACGGTGTGGTGCGCAGTTTCATCGCGCTGTCTTGTCGGGCCTTACTTCTTCGAAGAAAACGGTCAGACCGTTACCGTTACTGGAGACCGTTATTTGAACATGTTGAGAAATTTTTTCTACCCAGAATTACGCCGAAGGAGAATTTCTTTCAGATCAGTATGGTTTCAACAAGATGGTGCACCCACATAACCCGGCCTGTTATGACAGAATTGCGACAAAAATTTCCAAATAAGCTGATTTCAAGAAACTCCGATTTTCGTTGGCCACCCAGGTCACCTGACCTTACTGCACCAGACTTTTTCTTGTGGGGCTATTGTAAACAGGAAGTCTACAAACTAAAACCGACAAATTTGGAAGAATTAAAGCAATCCATTCAAGCAGTAATTGCGGGCATTCGTGTTTCAACTCTTCAAGCAGTCATGAACAACTTTTTGATAAGATGCCGCATGTGTGTTAACGAGCGTGGCGGCCATTTAAATTCAATTATTTTTAAGACTAGTTAAGCTATATTTAATAAAATTGAATAAGCTTCAAAATAAAAAAAA
>VNJW01000952.1:0-50982 GCA_008042615.1 Drosophila auraria | reverse complement strand
CAAGGAGGTTTGTAAAGGGGTAACAACCGATTATCTTGAGTTACCACGGCAGGGAGGGTAAAGACGTGGGGGCAAATGACACCTTAGCCACCCCACAACGCGGGCGTTCCTCCCTTATAACCTACTCTTTAGGGTCTGTCCGAGTGTCTGAATTATTCAACCGTTTGTCCAATCATTTAGCTTTCAGAATGTGCACTTAAAACTTTTTATTATAGTAGTGAAAGGGTGTGACATATAGTCGGCGAGGAAGGCCCACGCCATATCCGACGAGCTTTGTACCGAGCATAGCAAGAAGTGCACGAAATACCGATCCGATTGTACGCTAGAAAACCCACAGCATCTAGTGAGCACCTGCCACTTGGCTACTACAAAGACGAACCCAATACGTGGCCAACGATTCCCTCCAAGCCAACGGAGGTCGATACAACTGAATTACGTAAACACAACTCGTAAAGCGGCCAAAGTTTAACTCGATGTCGAATATTTTTCTGATTGACGCCGCCTTTACAGAGCCGTTGCAGTCAAGTTTTTTGTATATCCAGAGACTGCGAGCTAAATGCAACAGGACCGACATGCCCAGTGCGGTAACTACAGTTCACGTCGAAGAAGCTCAGACACTGCTATACAAGGAAGCGCAGAGACTCGAGTTCGCAGATGAACTCAATTCACTGAAGAGTCAAAAACCAATAAGCGCAAAGAGCAGATTGACCGCATTAAACGCATATCTAGACGACAAAGAAATCCTTCGTACTAAAGGGAGAGTAAACGCCATTGAAAACTCTGCGGACGCCATAATATTGCCACCGGAGGAGTAACATTTCTGCTAGTTCGATTTTATCACGAGAAATATCATCACCTCGCCCACAAAACCGTCATAAACGATATCAAATCGAAATTTTATATATTGCGTCTAAGAGTACTCCATAAATCCGTAAGAAAGGCTTGCCAAATATGCAAAAATCGTAGCGCCACGCCACAGCCTCCACAAATGGCTGCAGTTCCAAAAGTCAGGTTAGGAAGTTTTGAAAAACCGTTCAACTTCACTGGTGTTGATTATTTCGGTCCAATTCTTCTTAACGTCGGAAGGCGCAAAGAGAAGAGACGGGTCGCGCTGTTTACCTGCTTGACCTTGCGTGCAGTTCACTTCGAGATCGCCCACAGTCTCGATACAAGCTCCTGTGTGATGGCACTTCGCGGTACACCAAGAGAAATTTATTCCGATAATGGCACCAATTTCAAGGCATGAAAAGGCAGTGCGAGAGTAGTTAATCCAGATTGATTTCGACAAAATAGCGATGGCATTATATGGCGATTTAACCCTCCAGGCGCCCCCCACATGGGCGGAGCGTGGGAAAGATTGGTCCGCACTACCAAGACAGTCCTAAAACACATCTGCCCAAACTACTCATTCAACGACGAAAGCCTGATAAGTTCTCTAATGGAGGCACAATTCATCATGAACTCACGTCCGTTAACCTATGGCAGCCTGGACTCTGAGGAAATGGATACAAACCGATCAACCCGGAGCCTTTGAGTTTAAGACGTCACTGGAACGAGGTAAAACGTTTTGGAGATTGTTTCTGGCAACGTTGGGTGAAAGAGTTTACACCGATGCTCACTAGAAGAACAAAATGGTTTGAGAAGTGGCCGCCGATAAAGGTCGGAAGCATAGTCATCATCGTCGACGAGAACTTGCCCAGAAATCTATGGCTTAAAGGACGCGTAACCAACACTATTCCGGCCAAGGATGGCCAGGTTCGTCGAGCCACTATTAAAACAAAGCATGGAATTATTGATCGACCAGCTACCAAGATTGCGGTTCTAGATGTCGGCGAAGGGGACGGTAACTGACCACCCTAGAATCAATTACGGAGGGGGGAATGTTGCCGCCATAATTTATTTTAATTTCATTTTTTTTTTTGTTTTATTTCAAGTAGTATCAAGTAGTAGTAGTATATTATTTAAAGTAAGGTATCGATACGGCTTAAATGTCATTACTCATTAAGTATGATCTCTAAAAAAGGGACGCCAAACTCAATTGGCAAAAGAGAAAGAAAGAAGACAAAAGATTTAAAGCGCGTCTTGCGCACCTCGCCTTCATAAAACTCTATGTACACATTGATTCGAAAGCTGAAAATTAATATACTTATTTAAATAACTATCGCTATCCGTCTGTGGCTGTTTTTTGTGGTGTGCTGCTGTAAAACCTACTCTATTCTCGCCAACAACAATGTAAAGGCGAAATTTTTTATGGTCAATATACTATTATTTTGGAATTCTACTATTAAATAGTAAAACAAGCATTTTTCTTGTGTAACCTACTAGTTTATGGTTATCTTACTATTTTTCTTATATAAGAAAGTTGATTTTTTTTGTGTGTATGAATCATATTAATATTTATTATTATTTTAACAGACCTTCTTAAATTTTTTTTTAATATATTTTTTTTTACAGAGAGACTATTATGAGACTATCTGAAAAGTCAAATAAACATAAGAAAAACACAACTGTTACCATTTGCCCCGACAGCGTTTCGAACCCTGGACCAACTGGTTGACACGCGCACGTCTTAGCCCCAACGCCATTCGCTCGCGTATTTATGACATGCTTAAGAAGCCATTTGAGGAAACTTTCTTGAAAATCGAATTTAATTGACTATATGAACAAAATATTCAAATATTCGTATGCAAGAAATCTTTGATTCTACTCTATTTTCGTGCTATTAGTGATAATTACTATAGCTCACTTTGGTTTTACTATATGTGAAAGTATATTCAAAACGTAGACAAGACATATTTCATTCTAATATTTTGTATTGCTTTTATTTATAATAGTGAATTCTACCACGGGTCACTTTTGTATTGCTTTTATTTATAATAGTGAATTCTACCACGGGTCACTTTAGTATGGTAAGATTATTTCAATTATGTGTCACTTTGATTATGTTTTCTACAAAAATTAATGATTTTTATATTCAAATCGTTAATGAAAGACTGTGCGGAAATCATTAAAATCTTTTAAAATGCGTTTTTTCTAACAGTGTACATTGTATTCTAACCATTTTTCTAGGTTGATTTTACATAGTTTTTTTTTTATGTAGAAGTAAAAATCAAACTCTGATTAATTATCGTGAGGCATCCTTTGTTGTAAAGCTGCTTCAAAACCATCACTCAAGGAATCTGTATGCTGTTTACTCATGCAGTGGTCGGTCAAACAAATTTAGTCGCTGTGTTTCATAAAATCAGCTAATGCCTTGCCAAACAAGGCATGAAAATATCCAACCAGATTATGGATGCTTTGCAGTTGCCTCTTCTTTGTCGCGACTGGGGTCCTTACCTTGAAAATACTTGTCTTTTGACCTTTTGAAATATCAACAGCATCTTATCAAGAATATTTTATTATTTCCCTTTAATATAACTCTTCTTTATAGGAAGAAGAATCAAATTAAGTATTATTGATCAACATCACAAGACGAGAGGATCTAGCCATGTCCGTCTGTCCGTCTGTTTGTTTCTACGCAAACTAGTCTGTCAGTTTTTTAGCTATATGAATTAAACTATGCAGATAGAATTCCTTATATTTTATTATATGGTCTTTGAATATAATTGTAGCCATACAGTTTAAATTTCACCCAAATCGAACCACTATATCTTATAGATGCCATAGGAACAATCGGGAAAAATTAGCCGATTTTCGTTGTTTTTAAATATATCGGATTAAAGCCTTAAATATTATCTTTTAATGCTATTTGTATTATTATTGGCAAGGGTACTTAAACTTCGGCTAGGAGAAGTTACCTTACCTTATTGCTTAACTTATTTATACGTAATTGCAGGGAGCTAAGCTACAGGAGGAGTATCGGCCCAAGCTGCACGGCTAAGAATCAAATTTAAAGTTTATCATTAATATGTTTTATTATCGATTTGATCCTTTCGCATCTGAGACAATTTTGGTTCGGCGCATGCAAAGCTTGGTAATTAATTAATACAAATATTTTAAAGAACCCAGAAAGTCGTTCGTGAAATAATTTTTCCAGCGCGGTAGCTTTAGCAAGGGGCTGAAAAAGAGGGGCGACGACTCTGCGACGAGCTGGGGGTTCTGACATGTCATTAAAGTTAATGCATTGGAAAATTCGATTATTCAACATTTTTATAACTTCACCATAAATTGATGTCACGGGCTGAGCTTTTAAGCAAACAGGCCACCAGAAGAGCCTGGCTTAACAGCTGTCACCGTGTGGCCTGCGGCTGTGTGTGTAAAGCTGCACATGTGCTTGTGGGTGTGGGTCTGAGCAGGGTGTTTGGATTTTCTCAATTTCAATTTCAGCAGAGGTAGCAGACTGGCGCTGAAATTAGGCAGCACTTACGAGGGTCCCAAGTCTTAGAGGTTCGTGCGAAACTTTTTAATCAAAACGGCAAATCGAAAATAAAAAATAAAAACGGCAAAGTTTTCAATCTCTCAAACGTCGAAGGCTTTCCGACACACTCAGCTCGGAACTCGGAGCTGTCAACAGCCAATTTCGCCCAATTGGTTGGAGAAATGTGGAGAAAGGATCCTGCCTCAGCTCCGATTCGGCCCCGTTTGAAGTGGCCTGGCAGGACCTCTCTCGCAGTATGTACACTATAATTTCTTGCTGAAATTTCTCCATTACTTTTGCAGTTCAATGTTTTACTTTTGAGCCTCCCCGGTCGATCCTGGCCTGCGCCGGCACTTGTGCATGGCAAATTTACCCGGGGTTCATTTGATTTGCCAAAACTTTGGTGGCCACAAAAGTTTGCTTCTAGAGTCTGGTGGCAGCGTTCAATGCATTTGAATTCACAAACGCACTCGACAAACTTTGTGCGAACTTAAGCGAAGGCGCAGGCAGCGGGGTGTGTGCCCAAGTGCAACATGTTCGCTGGCGAAATAAACGCAAGCGAGGCCCTGAATGAAATGTTGACAGAAAGTAAACTGCCGGTCTTAAGGAAAATGTCGAAAAATAATTGGCGCGCCGTTCAAAAAAAAAAAAAGAGAAAGAAGGAACTTTAGCAAATAGGCTGCCGACTGTGCGGGTGTGTGTTTTGGGCCAACAATGGAGTCCAATTATGGCGTGTTGACGTGCCGCCTTCACAATGGCCATCGATTTGTCGTTTGGCGAGAAGTTTGCTGGACGACGGCGGGGCGTGATTGGCAATTGCAAAGTCACGGCCCACTTTCGGATTACTTACCGAATCGCATTGCCCATATCCCGTGCCCCCCCACACAAAAAAAAAAAAAACAGATAAGCGATTGGGAAGTTTTAGTTATTATGTAAATTACATTTATTTTTCCATGATAATCACTTGATTTATTTCAACGCATGGCTGGGTTGCCTTGCATTTCTGGGTTGGTATTTCGGTCGTTTCTCATTCTTTTTATGCACGAGCACAATGTAGTTCTTTTGGGTTTATTAATACAATTACTATTATTAAATTCATATTCGTCAAATTGTTGCAAGTTGAAATTGTACAGTTATGCGCAGGAGCATTTACATTGAAAACATTTGAATGGATTTATACTAGTTGCTTGGTTACTTTAGCCGCATCCGCCATCCAAACCGTGAGTACAATACCTATAATAATTTTCCTTTGTTCTCGTATGTGACTTTTACTAATTAACGAATGGCCAGTACCAGCCACTCGATGTACATATGGTAATACAAAATTATTTACAGTGGAAAGGCTTAACAGTGAGACCAACTAAATGCTTTGTCCGATTCGCCTTAGCTCAATCGAATCGAATTACTGGCTTAATTGTCCAACGGGCTTTGGGCATACGCATACACATACAAACACATCGATTAGGCTGAGAATTGTTTCAGTATCGTTAGTTTTATCAGTAGTTTTATTATTTTGCGGTATCAATGATTTCGCTACGCTTTGGGTTTTTCCTTGGGTTCACACTAAGGAATCTATTCAAACTTCAAATGGTATCTCTTAACAGTTTTATGTTTGTAAATTACGTACCGACCACGAACGAATGGTAGTTAATGCTGGCTTAAGTATGACAACACATCAATTCGAATTTGAGGAGATCCCCTATATGGTATTCTATCTTAAGTGAAGACTTCGTTCCGTAGTGGAGCCTAAGTCAGCCTAGGTGTAATAAACCTTTGAGAAGTTGTACATAATTCATTACGTAGATGTTTATTTATTGATTGAGGGCTTGCAACTCGTGGGCAGTCACGGGCACAGGCAGGAATAGAATGCTGAATGCAAAATAAATTTTTGAAATATATTCCTGCCCGTGGTCCAGGCAAAGATGAGATAGCTTGGAGGCCGAGACGCATGTACGCTGCGGAGTTTTCAGTATATCTTTCACCTCGGCTATTGCCGGTAAAGTAATTAATTTTCAATTCTCTGATTTGGCTGATTGATGGAGTTTTGTTATCCTACACTCGACTCTATATCCCCGTTCCGTCCCCGTGCCCCCTACCCGCCTTTCTTGCCACCAGACCTCCGGCTCCCTTGTGTGTTTTTGCAATTAATTACAGCTTGTTTTTGACAGTTTCAAAGCCCATAAAGCATCCACATACTCGTACACCGCCTCTCCATGGCCACACCATTCCCATCCCATCCCGTCCTCGGGCTCTGGCCAATATATTGCGCATTTTCAGTCAGTTGTATGCCTTGTGGTCGCTGGTGTTGTAGCTGTTTGATATCCGTTTTTATTTACACAATTTAAATTAATTTTTTTTGCATGCGGTGAGTGTTTTGTGTGTGCGTGTGCGCGCCATACCATTTGCAATAAAATGTATTTACAAACTTAATAACATAATTAATTAATGTGGGTTGATGTTCTCTCGTTCTCGTTCTTATTCTCGCTGTCGTTCTTGTTGTTGCTCTCCTTGCTCCTGTCGCTGCAGGCTCTGGGCTGGACTTGCCCGCTGCCCTTTTTATACTTTTAGTTTTCAATTAGCAATTAGTAACATTTATATATGGCGTTTTAATGCGTGTTTTGTGTTTTATTTATAATATACCTCATTTATAATGGACTGAAATTGGCTACTTATGCAAATTCCGCAGCCGTTGAAAAAGTTTCAGGGCTGCAACGCATTCGAATGGCTTCAACCAAGGCATTTCGAAAAAAAAATCCTGTTTCAGCTCCGCCAGCCCCCTGGCTGGGAAGCCGGCTCACTGGCATTGCACCACACATACAGTACGTAACATAACTTATAGTACATATCATAACAGTGAGTACGGCAACCGAGGAGTCAAGGCAAGTAAACCGAGCGCTTTTCGTGAACGCAATTCACATATAACGAAATCCCTATAAACATACTATACACAATCAATGGGAAGTGAGTTGCCAACTAAACTAGGACTTATCTAGACTTGTTTGGATGTACGGAAATGCCTGGCATGCGTACGGTACACACATATGCACAGAGGCTGTGACTGCGATTGGATTAACTTGATTTTTACACTTGAGTGCGCAGCTCTCACTGGGCGTAGCTTAGCAATTATCCTAGACTCGGGGTTACTCAGTTATTAACTCGGTTTCGGCTTAGGTTTGTTTAGGTTTAGGTCTAACGCTGAAATAGCTTAAATAGGATTTCTTTGTCGTCGTGCTTCCGCTTCCGCTTCCGCTCTGGCTTCCTCCGCTGGCCCAGACTCCCGCTTAGGTCAGGAAGATACGTCTGTGGAGAGGTGGAGAGGAGAGCGGCGACTTGGGATTTGCATGTCGGGGCAGATTGACTCGAAGGACACTCACCTCACAACAACCGTGTTCAGCAGGAGGCAGGGCGCCAGCATCGACCTAAATATGTGCGTCAGGCGATCGGCCGAGGAGGTCTTGCGACGCGAGATGGCTGCCATATTGTCGCCTGCAAGTGACAGCGGGAAAAATTGAATTTGAATTAGAACTGAATTAGAAATTTGTTTAGCGACAGCCGGGCGAATGCAATTATGTGCACCAACAACCGTGATCTGCATTTTCGCTTTAATAAGCTGCAGGCACCACATCATTTGCATACTTTCATTTACACGTCTTATCATTATTGCAATTTCGAAGCTGAAATAAAAAGAACCTAATGTCTTTAAAGTTTCAAATTTATTCCTATTTCATCTATGATTTCTATAAGATAAGTCATATATTAACAAGAAAGGAGCTAGCTTCGGAAATCCGAAGTCGGTATACCCAAGCACTTTGAAATTTGTCCCAACCGTTCAACCGTTATAACTATAAGATACTAACAATCCCTAGCTGTAAAAATGCCTAATTTAACTGAGTTTTAAAACTCGACGTTTATATCACTATCAAACGAACGCCGCAGTAGTACTGGAATAAATGGTACTACCCACCGGTTGTCTATGGAAAACCCCTTATCTCTATGGTAAAACCTCCGTCATCTGGAGCTCTGCTTCGATACTTTGGCTTACCGTCTTTATCAGTTTGAGAGTCTATCTTGTAAAAACTGTTTTGAAAATTGTGTGGAATACTTTTCAGACTTCATACATGAAGACTTGTAGTTTAAAATTTCTCAAGGTCAATGATAACCATTGGGTCAGGAATTTCTGCGGAACATAACATTATTAATGTTTTTAGGCGCAATTCGCTCTTTTATGTTATATCGTTAATAAAGCATACTTAATCAAAAAGTTTGACTGTAGAAAATCTATTGCCATTTGTTACTCCCGTTCTCCGATACTGTAACTAAATGACTGCCTAAAACTGCTGATTCTCAACTAAGAAAATTACAGTTGACTAAACTTTGGTGCCCCGGCACCAAAAGTTTTTCGAGTTAAATAATAACGAGAAAGAAAGCTTACTTCGGTAAACCGAAGTTTATATACCCTTGCAGTCAGCAATTGGATCATTGAAAATCGATCCATTTTGGTAATGTAAAAAAAAATGTCAAATTATGTAAATTTTACATTTTACATGTAGAATTTTACATTTTACATGTAGAATTTTACATTTTCATACAAATCGACCGATCCCTTCTATGGCAGCTATATGTTATAGTTGTCCGATCTTAATGAAATTAAAACCGTAATTCTAGAACTATAAAAAATGACTATATCTCGAAATTTATAGAAATTCGTTGAAAAACAGAGAAATTAAAAATTTTTGTACATTCATTTCGCCATCATTCCTATGGCAGCTATAGGATATAGTGGTCCGATTTCGACCGTTCCGAAATATATACTGCGTGCTAAAGAAATAATACTATGCTAAATATTTCAGCCCGATAGCTCAAAATTTCGGTAAACCGAAATTTGTATAATTTTGCAGTCTGCAATTGGATTATTGAAAATCGATTCACTTTGTTTACAGTTGAAAAAATATCTTAGTTTGTACACATTTTACATCTAATTTTAAATGTAGAATTTTACATTTTACATGTAGAATTTTACATTTTACATGTAAAAATTAACATTTGACATGTAGAATTTTACATTTTTATTTAAATCGAACGATCGTTTCTATGGCAGCTATATAATATAGTTGTCTGATCTTAAAACCATAATTCTATAACCGTAAACAACTGCTATATCTTGAAATTGATTAATATACGATGGAAAAAAAAAAAGCTAAACTGTTTTTTACATTAATTTCGCCATCATTCCTATGGCAGATATAGGATATAGTGGTCCGATTTCGGCCGTTACGACATATATACTGCGTGCTAAAAAAAAATATGCTGAAAATTTCAGCCCGACAGCTCAAAAACTGAGAGACTAGTTCGCGTAGAAACCGACAGACGGACAGGCAGACGGACAGACAGACAGACGGTCATGGCTAGATCAACTCGGCTGGTGATGCTGATCAAGAATATATATACCTTGAGGTCGGAGATGCCTCCTTCACTGCTTTGCAAATATCATGGCAAGATTATAATACCCTCTGCAAGGGTATAGAAAAAGGAAACTCTTCTAACACGTTTTTCGAGTTTTCTACTCTGAACAGATTTTATTATGAAAATAAAGCACTATTTAGCATGACAATCGTCGCAAGAGTTACAGCTATATTTAACCAGGTAACTCAACGACTAAGATACCTGGGTACGGTAGCTTCCTTACTTGTTATTTCCCAACAAAATAAACCTAATTAGAACATTGCATACTTGGAATGTGAAAAGATATAATGATAAAATTTCATGACTTAGTACTTCTATGGAGATTGTGGCATTGTTCACCTTTCGAGACGAATACGTAGATGCTCGCGGGCTCCGTGTTGCTGGCGGAGCAGGTGTAGTTGCCGGAGTCGGTGATCTGGGGCTCCCGGATGATCAGGCGGCTCTGCGTACGGGGCCCCGGGGTCGTCTCGATAGTGATGTCCCTCCGGGAGTCGACGTAGTTGATCAGACGATCGTTTTTCTGCCAGTACACGTACTGCGGTGGTGTTGGACTCTGTTGGAAGAGAGAAGTTGGAATGTGTTCAGTGGGACTGTGGACTGTGGACGGTTCGCCCCAACCTTGCCCAACTCACCTTCTCAATAATGCAAACCAAATTGATTGTTGAGCCCATGTCGACATGCAGCTCGCCGGATCCCAGGATGAAGGCCTCCGGCACAACCACTTGAAGATTCACAAAGTGCGAGATGATGCCAGTCGGTGTCGAGACCTTTGTGTTGGTTCCGTGATGGTGTGTCCGGGAAAAGCAGAAAGCCAGCAAGTGGAAAGAGCAAGTGCGGCAATTGAGTGCGATTGGTATTCGTAATCAACTCGAATCTTAATGCTTCAGTAAACTGCGAGCAGAAATCACCCCTCTCTGCCCGGGCCGAGAAGCCGTTGTGAGTGCAAGAAATGTTGCACTCATTGAAATGCAAATCAAACAATTTCAATTTGGCACGCAAAAATGAAACAAAAACGAATGCTTTCTATATAAGTGGAGCGCTTCCTACACGTCCCAACTGGCTTAAGCCCGGACCTCTTCTCCAAAATATCCGGCAGGCAGCAGTAGCTGCTGCAGCTTCTCCGAATCCGCTGCCGCAATGAAGGAGGAAAATAATCATTTCGGCATATTTGCATGCAGCTCTCGTCTTCCGCTCCGCCCTACTACACACCGTAGTCCGTAGTCGTAGTCCGTAGTCGTTGTCCGTAGTCGATGGTATGTGTTCCAGAGACCGGGGTCCGGAGTACGAAGACCGGAGACCGGAGCCCGGAGTCCGGAGGGGACATCCCATGACCCACTGACTCTGAGCCTGACTCACTGACTGACTGGCTTGCCCTGGCATGCGGCTTCTCATATTGAAATTGCATGCAAACAATTTTGAAATTGAAGCTACGTTTCCGAAATTGTTCCCCGCTTCCCTGGCTCGCCATGAACAAACCATAAACCCTCAGCCCTGAACCCTCAACCTTCCTCCATCCATCTAGTCAAAGCAGCCCGAGTGGCACTTGTGCTGCTGCGCAAACAGAGTTACTGTCAAGTGTCCATTTCAGCAGTGTCTAACTTTGTTGCATTTCGGTTGGTTGTCTTTACTTCTTCCCTTTTCCTTCCACTCGCCTTTCGAAGCTTAGAAGCTGTTTTTCCTCTATTCCGGACCGAGAACACGCCCCTTCCATATTTGCATTCGTATGACTTTCAAAATTACTTGCGTATTACTCCTTTGGCCAGAAATAGTGGCCCGAATTTGTCAGTGTCCGGGTTATCCGGACCCGTGTTCCGGCCATATCCGTTGCAGCCTGCTGGCAGACAGTCACACGTTTTTGGCTGGCCACATAGGCGGATATCTTGGGCTTGTCAGCCTCATAGGACGAACCCCCGTGCGGGCTGCGATGGGACATTGTATTGCAGGGCTCGACTCGGCTGCCGACGACAGCTGACCAGATGGCCGCGGGCAGATGCCTTAAATCGAACCTTTGCATACAAAACTTGATTTGCATTTTACAATTAAATCATGCATAGGCAAACAAATCGACGTGTCGTGAAATCTACAATATGCAAAAAGCCCGCATACCCCTATACGGTGAACAGACATGGACGCAAGGAGGCGAAACGAGAGCATATGCAAATGCGACTATAGTTTATTTCAACTGCGACGCATGCATAAAATATGGAGCCATCACAGGTAGACCGCACCCACACCCCATTCCCCATCCCTCATCCCCCAGTGGAGCCGCCTACTCACCTGGCACTCATACATGCCGTGATCCCGGCGCTGCACAAATTTTATCTGTAGCGTCCACATGTTGGAGCCGGGCGTGTGGAGAATCGCGAAGCGCTCGTCGTTGGTGTAGAGCTGGGCCCCCGACGAGAGGATGTGCCAGTCCCGGCGGCGGATCCAAGATATTTGATTCTGTTGACGATAGGGCGCTAGCGTTATTAACGAGCGAACAAATTGGTAATCGAGTGATACACACAGACAATTATAATTCATAGCGAAACAAAGTAGGCAACAAAAGCAAAGCCGCTCATGCAATTAGCGAGTCATGCGAATTTTTTCTCGAAAAGTAATTTTGAAATGCTCGAGAGTCCCACTGCTGCAACCACTGTCAAGCCCATATTCGTGCTGCGTTGACGGCTTTCAGGACGCTTTGTTGCGGATTAAATTACGGTAAGGGTTGACGGGTAAATTGAACTATTTTGTCCTGGTCGTAACCAAATGAAGTTACATTGCGCAATGGAGTATTTGATCGATTTTTCTGAATAAGTCAATTTATTAAAGAATAACAATTTCGACTTCTTAATACATTAACTATTAAGAATCGATTAAGCTGATTTTTACATACCGAAAATGTTAACATAACTGTCTATTATTAAAATACCAACTGCTAAGGTCAGTTGTTGCAGGCTCACACCATTTTCTTACATTTAGCTTAAAGGGCACATTTAAATCAATAATTCTTAAGGTATGTACTTTGTGTTGTATATTGCTTGATATGTGCGTCCATTTATAACAATTTTTAAATGTAGCAAGTGATGTTTACGTTTGGGTTTCGGAAGGAAAGTGAAACTTTGACTAGACTTAAAGAAAATGTATTCATTGATTGATTGATGATGGTCTATATCCAGGTTGTAGAGTCGTTTATTGAGAATTCAGAACATTTTGCGAAATATAATTTTTAGATCTTAACCTTTTGTATGGGAACGCTGCATTGCTCACTAGATGGGAAGCAGCTTTTGGATCGATAGTGTCTAAGAAAAGAATAGGAAATCGTGATCCGCTCCGACGAAATTTTCTATATTTCGTTAAAAATATATAAATTATAAGTTAACAAGGTTGTACGAAGTTGTCTTACATTCTGATCTCTCGATGAAATCACTCTAATGAATGCTATAGGATATAGTTATCTTCGGTAAACCGAAATTTGTATTCCCTTGATTATTGAAAATCGAATCATTTTGGTTACAGTTGAAAAAATACTTATTTTGTTAACATTTTACATCTAACATACAGAATTTTACGTTTTACATGTAGAATTTTACATTTTACATGTAGAATCTTACATTTTCATTTAAATCGACAGATCGATTCTATGGCAGCTGTATTATATAGTTGTCTGATCTTAATGAAATTAATTAATTCTAGAACTATAAAAAACAGCTATTTCTCGAAATTTATAGAAATTCGTTGAAAAACAGAGAAGTTATAATTTTTGTGTCATTAATTTTCCGATCATTCATATGGCAGCTATAAGATATAGTGGTCCGATTCCAGCCGTTCCGACATATATAGTAACTGAAATAGGAAGAAGACTACCAGCAAAGTTTCATTCAGATAGCTAAAAAACTGAGAGACTAGTTTGAGTAGCAACGGACAAACAGACGGACAGACGGACATGGCTAGATCGACTCGCCTGGTGATGCTGATCAAGAATATATATATACTTTATGGGGTCGAAGATGCTTCCTTCACTGCGTTGCAAACTTCTGGACAAAATTAAAATACCCTGCCAGGGTAAAAAAAATGTACTTTGACACATTTTAAAATAAATGGGCAACGTGATAATAATTCTACTATGCGTATAGCAATATGTGACTTAATTCTATCACTGAATATTATTTGTTGAACTATTGTATACTTTGGCATTCTTCTCCAACACTTAATTTCAGACACAGATACAAAAGGTTATCAGTCAAGTTAAGAATGATGAAGGATATGGTTCACGGTCACTCAAAAATTTAGTTTGGTCTAAACTAGGTTTGGAAAGTCATGGCCTAATTAATTGATATTTCGGGCTTATCCACAGCCCGATCCATTGCGTGTCCATTGTGAGACTTAATTGCTTGTTAGCCAAACCGAATGTCAAACAATGTGTACTGAAATTGTCATCCTGCCAAACGTTTGCTTTCAACTACAAATTAAGCTCTTGTTCGGCTGTTGTTCGTGCTCGGCTGCTTAACAAATTAGACTTTTGCGTGCCGCATTCGAGGAAACAAAAAGGCAAAATGAAAATGCCATATAATTAGGCAGGAAAATGAAATGGAAACGAAAACACAAATGGGAAAATGGGACAAAAAGTGCAAATACAATATGCATATAGGATTGCAGCAGCAGAGCTCCGCAGCAGATCCCGCCTATCTCGCGCTGGGCTCGGATGGAATTCAATTTTGCAGCCACTAAACAAAGCGCTTTCCATGCAAGGACTTTGGGGATTTAGTGCGCAGGATGTAGGGTGACGCTTTCGGATGGGGGGTGTGGACTGGGACAGGGCATTGTGTTTCGGCCAAGTTGAGGACAAGGGCGTGCACATTGAGAAAAACCAAACTGAAAAGTACGGAACAGAACTGTCGTCGCAGTCTACGACGTCGTGGTTCGACGAGGTACAATTAGAGAGACAAAAACAAACCCAATTTACACCCACTCTGTCCACGCCGGAGACCTTGCAGACCAGAAAGGCGGTGCCACCCAGCTGGACGGTTGTGTTGTGCGCCATCAGCTGTTGGAGAAGGGAGAACCGGGAAGGAAGAGAGAAAAAACACAAGACAAAAAGTTAAAAGTTCTTTTTTACGGAGCCGGAGAGGGATTCAAAGGCGAAGCGCGTCCGAGTCGCACAATTAGTCAGCAAAACAGCGCCAGCCAGGGTCCAGCGCCAGCCATATAATACATCAGAGTCAGAGCTGTTCGGACAGCGGGGCGATGTGGAAAGGGTCCGGACTCCGGCTGTCAGACGGTTGTGGCGTGCTTGCTATTTGGATAATTAGATTCGAAGCCAGCGCGAATGAATTATAAATAAGCACTAAAGATTAATTAGTCCCGGCACAGGAGTCAAGATCCGGATCGGCCCGCCTTCCGCGATGGCTGGTAATTAGTGTTATCCCGGCGAACGCCTGGTCGATTGGTTCGCTCTTCTTCGACTGCAAATTTGGAGGGTGCATTAACATATCGACGGTCTGGGTCAAACTGTTTCGCCCAGTGACCATTGTCTTTGCTGTGGCGCAGGACCAGGGCACGTAGCAGCTGCGCTTGCAGTCGATTCAATTTGAGTTCGAATCGAATAACAGTTCATTGCAATCGGGCGGAGAAGCCAAGGGGCAATCTGTCATCGGGACTTACCTCACTATCCTCGAACATTGGACTGTCGCTCGAGTCGAGATTATTATCCAATTTTGAATCGGCATTCATACCGCCGCGCATCCACAGCTTCTTCCAATCGTTATCTGTGAGTATTGACTTTTGATCTGCAATCAGAGAAAGAGGAGCAGTGTTAGACAATGCCAGCAGCGGAGTGGAGAGTGCAGTCGCAAATCGTGTTAAAGTTCGGTTTGGTTTGGTTCCCATTTTCTGGCCCTCAAATCGGATTGCCTTGATTCGAATGCAATCAGCAAAAGTGTCTGGGGTGGTGCAGCTGCCAAATGAATGTGATTGGCCTCGGGATTGAGCAATCCAATCCCGTTCCAGGTCGCAGACCCGACTATCTACTACCTTTTACCTTCAGTCCCCAAATCTGAGCCTGTTGAAATAATAAAGCTCTTGATTGACGTGCCCAGCGTGTTATTTATGATTATTGCCGCTACACGGCGTTTATCGATCCGCCCCCTTGTCAGTCGCACACTAACACGGCCTAGGTGAGGGGCTCTGTGCTTAATTTGCCTTTCCGTCTGTCTGTTTGTTTGGACAACCCGTCCTGCGCTTGGCAGGTATTAAAAGCTAAGTCAAACCCTTAAATAGACGCCTCAGTCGGGGCTATTATTTCATTTCCCCCCAGTTCCCTTTAAGGCCAGACATTTTTATACATTGCTTCGTCACGGTTAATGTCGGAGCTAAATGAAAGGGCTGCCATTGGCAAAGACTTTCCCTTTCGGGTAGAGGATTTAATTACCTGAAGAGCTTCTTTGGAAAACTTGCCGAGCGGTATCTTTTATTCGTATATTCGCTCAAAATCTGCCCAAGTGGCAGTTAATATGCCGGCTTTATCAATTTACCCCGTATCCAAGGTAGGCCAATTTTAATTTTAATCACTGCAACTACCATCCCACGACTAATTAGGAAACTTTTATTGCCAAGGCAACCCGGTTGAGTACTGCAGCTGGCCGTCTGGCAGCCGAAATGAAATTTACGCCGGACTGCGCTTTGCCTTTACGCTTCGGAGCTGCGTGCTCGGAGCCTCAAAGGATGAGGGAGCTAGAAAAAAAGCGGCGGATCGTCTGTTTTTAACCCAAACCTGTAGGCAAATGTGCTGTAAAGCTAAATTTATCCAATCAATCAGGCGGACGTAATGCAAAAACCTCCGCTGGGGAGCTCCTCAGCCGTGGAGGCTTTGCAATTTGTTATTTGTTGTACGCAAAGCGGAAAATCGAAGAAAAAATCGAAGCCCGAAATGCGCAATGTCGTTGTCTACAGGCGAGTATGTGCCCCTCGTCCTGGCCCGCCTCCGGTTCTGGCTATAAAACACAGCGAAGCGAGCTCACACTTTTATTGCCTCGTAAATTTTTATAGTTCATACTTTAGGCATGCGTATGCAATCCCACAGTCGTGTCTCTGTGATTGGGACTTGGGTACTCTGCGGGGTGTATGGTGTGTGTGTACGTATGGGGTTCGGTGTGTCATTTGTTAGCGCCGTGTTATTTTCATGGCCGAGTCCGCAATGACGTCAAAGTTTTCGGGCACGCTGCATTGATTTTAAATGTGCTCCAAACTAGGTTGTTCCGCGATCCGGATAGCCCCGTCAGATAGAAATTTGCTGAGACAGTTCTGACGATTAATAATACTTGGCCAGGCAAATCGAGCAGAAAAAACCCGAGTTCACGGCAGACAAAGGCGAGTCCACTTGACTGGGGGCGTCGGCGTCTCGAGGCGGCTTTATGACGGGTCAGGTCGCTTTCGCCGCACAGACAAACATAAATTCCTCCTCGGCCACGCACACATGTGGCACACACTCTTTATCTCTGCATTTGTATGCATGACAGGACCACACACGCACACGCGCAAGCGGTCCCAGGGCAAGTGCAAGTGGAAATAGATTGCGAATGTTAAGAGGAATGTAAATGCCTGGCTCGAGACACAAAGCCAACGAACTGTTTGCCGGGAGCTGTTTGGGCCTAAGGTCAAGTAGGGCGTGGTGGGGGCGAAGGCCGAACGCGATAATAGTGAAAAAACACGCACTGCTAATAAAATGGCTAAAGCCGCGTATTTCAACGCATCCTGTTCGACTCCCGGTCGGCAGTACGTGCGCATGTCAGCTGCCTGAGGCTTAGGCGTGTGAATTATATTATGCCTGAAAGTAGGCAACTGTAATAAAACTTGCGCAAGGAGCGATAGAAAAAGGTCCGCGGCCCGGCAGCGGGGGCTCGCCATTGCAGAGGCTCTCTGCTTGAGTTCCATTTCTGGGCTAACCGGAAGCCCCAGCCAAAGGAGCAAGAACGTGGCAACACACAAGTGTTCGCTTTCGCTTTCGTTTTCAATTCGTTTCGTTTCATTTCCTTTGGTTCATCACATTTTTCATGCCATTCGGCCACTCTCACCGCCCCACCGCCCACCGCTAAAAAGCGATAAATAATGAAGTCAGCAAGTGCGGGTGGCATGCTCGCATGTTTATTATTAATAATAAATATTTCTTGTCAATCTCTCGCCCCCGCTCTCCGACCATTTAAGTTGTATAGCCCACAGTCACGACACATCGGTTATCGTCCTTATCCTAGTCGTAGCTGTAGTTGTGCGCACTTGTCATGTTTCAAATTATTATTTATCTGTCTCAGTCACAGTCAGCGCGCCGTCTTTGTCAGCGCCCTCCATCACTCCACCATGGCGTATACGTAATATTTAAATTCCCAGCCAATATGTTGGCACTGTGTGCGTCAGTGTGCGAGTGTTAATCCCCAAATCTGCTTAAGTCGACGCTCTTTGCCCGCCCGGCAGGAGTGCTTTGCCCCCTCTAGGCTGCCTGGCTCTGGCCTGGGGAGGCCTGGGGAGCCGTAACCCATAACCCATAACCTAAAACCCTGGCTCCATCCGCGGGTGAAAGATCGCTCCCCTGGCCTCACCTCATGTGCGCCATGAGCTTAATTTTAAAACCGCTAAGCAAATTTGCGAAATAGCTGACAGCGATGTGCACCACCCTCAAACCACCCTCTACCACCGTCATCTTCAAACTCATTTGCACTTGAAGCCTGAGAACGAGTGCGAACGAAGGCACATGGCAGGCAAGGTGAAAGGCAAGGGGAAATGGAAAATCTGTTGGAAAATGTCAGTGTTTGTCCCTTGTTTGTGCCCGACAGAGTGCGTGTGTTAGAGCTGTCGTCCCAACGACCTTGAGCCCCGAGCGAGTGTGGCTTAGACACACAGTCGGACCCCCCCACTCTTGCCATTCCCTTCGACAATGATGTTTTCGGCCAATCTCTGTGCTGCCAAGGAAGCCCGAGAAGTATGTCTGAGGAAGCCCTTGGCCTGGCTGAAAGGCTGACTGGCTGAATGGGATCGGGTTGTCAGTTAGGGGACCTGACGTCGAAACTTCGACTTGGGAAAAATCGTGGTCCTGAAATTAATCCAGCTCGGAAAAAGCTGTGGCATAAGCGCTTCATCATTCCAAATGGAAAGATTCGCTCCCTGCCTCAAGTGCCACGCATATTTTCACACACCGTACTTGGCACACCACACCTTCCGCCGCAGTGTGCCGTGCACTTTAAAAGTCAATTTAAAAAGTTTTTCCGACAACGATTTTCAAGCCACAAGGCGTCGCAATAAATTTTCAATTTTTTCTCTGTCACGCGAGTTCAGTTTGCTTTTTCGCTTACAAAGTGTCCCGCCCTCGCCCTCGCCCTCACCTTTCCAGGAGGCTGCGTAATGAGCGGACCGCGCGTTTCTATAAGGTGTCGTTGTCGTTGCCGCCGTGGCGGATAATTTATGCGTAACGCGTTTGCCCCACGGAGAGCGGTGAAAAACAAAAAATTACAACTAAACTAAGGCCTGGGTCCGGACTACAAGAGTCCCCGTCCCCCCAGAGTGGAAGTGCGCCGACTTTGACTTTGCGTGGCGTGGCGCCCCAGGTCAAAACCAAAGCCGCAAGGCCAGCAACAGCGCGGCCCATCAACAAGGTGGGTCGCCCTCGGTGCTAATCTTTCCCCTGTGTATTTTTCATTATCCTTATTATTTGTGAATGTTACGTGTTGGCCATAACTTAGGCGCTCTAACGATGCGTATACGTGACGTACACATAGGGGGCACCCGAGGTGAGTGTTTTGGGTGTGGCTCGTTGCCGGGAAGCGCCGCCCATTTAAAGTAAATTAGCGGAAGGTCAAGACGCACGCGGTGCTAACGAAAATTAATAATTATTTGAACAGCAATCGTCGAAAAAGCGTGGGGCAACTTAGCGCCTATCGCCTTTGACCCTGTTTCTATCTGCTTCACTCGACACGGCTCGACTGCATTCCATTTGCGAAATGGACTTTAATATTTATATACCCTTACATTCAACAATTGCACAGCCTGCCCGCTGGCTTTATTTATAAAAATATTTTGAACTAAAGTTTGGCGCCGCAGGTGCATGCTAAGCACACGGCCAAGCGGAATAAGCCGAAGCGGAGATGATAATAAAATTCCTGGCATAATAAATCCGAAAATTGGCAAAGTTTCGCGCCGGTCACGTTAAGGGGCTTTAATTGTGGACCTGCGAGAGCGGAACTGGCTGCCAGGCAGCGAAGGCTCCCGGAGCTTGTAACGATTTGTTGGCTTTGTGGAAATATTTAAATAAACTGCTGAATACTCTGGGCGGTAATCGGGAGCGGGCCGCATAAATTTTGTCTTAATTTACTTAGCACTTCACAAAGCCTCTCGCCAGCTCTTGCCCTGCAAGTGCTCACGGCCGAAGGAGTAGCCCTAATTAAATTCTGTGCGGGTGGAAAAACCTGGCATGGGACCGGGCACGGGAAGTAGATATTGGAACGCACCTGGCTCGAGGGTCGTGGCCAGGAGCAGCGTCGGCAGACAGAGCAGCAGGATACGCAGTTCCATCAGGTGCGGGGGCCGCCGCAGACGCAGCAGCAGCCGTGGTGGCACCATTCTCTCGCTCGTGGCTCTTCGCTCTTCCGCTCCTGTGCGTGCTCTGTTGCAGCTCTCCTGCAGCTACAGCAATCCGCCTATAGCCTGTGTCCTAGTGTCCTGGTATCTTCGGCCGGAGAAGGGGTAGGCACATCGATGGGTATTGTTCGGCTGGCTGTTGTGGCTGCTTATAAGGGTTAATGGCTTTTTGAATGAACGCTCAGGATGCTTTCAGCTGCGGCAGCAACACAATGCCACCATTCCGGTACACATATGCCTGGGCAGGCTGGCGATGTTGTTGCTGGTGTTGCTATTTTGCTAGTTGGGTGCGATGCGTCGCTGATAAATGATGCTCGTCCAATGTGCAGCGCTGTCTTTTTTGCTTTTTTGTCTCTGCCGTCAATGCGATGCCGCTGTCTGCTGTCTGCTGTCAGCCTGTTGTCCTGCGAGTTACAATGCTCCTCAGCCTTGCTCCTGCCGCTCGTCGTAGTCGCAAATTTGCAGCTCGTCGCGCGCTTCTTTCTTTCGGGCTTTCTTCTCTAGTGGCTGGGAGGGGACAGAAGCGGCATGCTCTCCATCATTTTTCATGTCACTGCGTGTTAGCACATTAAGCCGAGTCGGGGTCCGTGTATCACTGGCTGTATCTATCTTGTATTGTGGGACTGGCAAAAAATTAACACTCGCTTTTTATGAAATTACATTCAATTTGCTGTAGTGGCTGTTCCGCCTGCCCTTCTCCCTCCGCCAACTCCTCCAAGGACAATGACAGAAGCGTAGTGCCGAGCGTGGCGGCGATGATGAATCGTTTCTAATGTAATGTTCTTTGAGGACCTCGCTTTGTGTTGGGCTCTGCGCTGCGAACTGTAAGGATAAGAGTGGATAAAAGTGCATGAATATTAGATGGCTGGATAAATAATAAATTCTAGGAAATAAACAGAAGCCTATATAGGATTACCCTGCCTGATTAAAAGTGCAATTCGTTTCGACAGATTTTGGGTATTTTTATTCATTTGCATATAGAAAGAAATTTATTTATTGTTCAAGCAAATTTGCCACTTTATTTATAGGTCAGCGATGGCAGCAGGGAGTCGGGAGTACGGACCCTGCTCGAGAATATGCATAATGGCGGCTCTGGCTGTACAGCCTGCGCTCGAATGGTCCAACAATTGCCCTGACTGGACACCACGCTGAAGGACCTCTGTCCAGAGTTTTCCATAAATTTGTATTTATTTGCCCGCACGCGTGAGTGAGTTTATTTAAATTTTTATGCTGGGACGCATAAAAAGCGGGGAGCACTGGAAACTGCGTCAAAGTTTTGTCGCTTGTCATAATTTTTATCGCAGCGCGGTCTTTGTTCTATGTCCGGTTTTGTTATTGCTTACATTTTATAAGTTTTTATATCCACGTCAATGCTTATAGCTTCGGCTTCATGGGGACAAAGATTGTTCAACTTGCCGCGCAAATGGCGCTAATGAATCCCCATTTTGTGAAGCGTTGTGCACATAAATTAAAATTGAAATTCGGCCGCAGAATGGCCAAAGCGTTCGCTCATTTTAATTACAGAACTATGTGGCTTTCTGAGCTCGGCGCTTCTGAATTTCCGATTTTGCGCAGCAGCCCGCAAGTATGCTATGGTATTTAATTAACGCCACTGCTCTCATGGCCAAACATTAGCAAATGTCATACGGCCCGAATTTATGACACACTCGTGTGCAATTCATTTAAATTGATAATACGGCTGGGCTTTGAGGGCTTCAAGTGGGCGGAAAGGCCAGCAGTTGTTATTTGCTTCCTTCGCTCTCGTCCTCGCCTTCGCAGTCCGCATATCGCATCGCAAATGCAGCAGTTTAGAGTAATTCGCAGAGTAAATGTCATGCCAGAGGAATGCTTGTTTATGTATCCGTATTCTCCGAGTGTGAGTGCGAGGCGAATGCTAGGCGAGTGCTGTTCTACACAACTATGCACTTAAATGCAGTCACGTACACACACAGCGACGTACGTATTATTATCTTGACACAATGGTGCCATAAAACTTAAAGACCCCCACAGCAGTTTGCCTTTGCCTTTGCCTTTGCCATTGCCTTTGCCTCTGCGAGGGCAAGCGCTGAAGGACATGGCATTTGCCTTTTCCTCCGCCCTCCTCCCCTTTCCTGTTCGTTTACCGGACCCACTCCTTTCACTCTTTCTGTTTCTGTTTCTGTTTTCCACTGCGTCCGCATTCACTCCCCTTCGCACACAGCCAGAGCGCATTTGTGTGCATTTTCCCCACACCGCACCGCTTACGTTGCCTTCTTTCTTCTGGCACTTTGGAGGTTATATGGAAATTGTAATAAGTTGCAAACCAAAAAGCTGATGTCATGAGGTTAGTTGCTGTGGCTCAAGTTTCAAGCGACAATCATGTGCTTTTCTTTTCCTTTGTACTTCGCCTTGTTTTGTATTTCTTGGCTGCTGACCTCATACTTCATTTTGTAGCTTTTGTTTAACTTGTCATCTGACTCGGGCTCTGTCCCGAGCTTTGGCTCTAGCTGTGCACAACTGTAGCTATAGCCGCTCCTCTGGCCGTTTCTACGGATGTAAATATGGATGTAAATGTGGATTTGACTGTGGGCCCAACGTTCCTCCGTGTTCGTTGCATAATGCACTGCGATGGTGCGATGGGCCCGGACATATAGAGTATTTCAGCCGTTTGGCCACGCTGTCGCAAGTGTAACGGCATGCCACACACACTAGCATATGGACCACGAGAGCCGTAGGAGCCTGCAGAACAGGAATAGCAAAGGACCGTGTATTACTCCTGACAGTAATTGCGAAGGGCAGTAAATTTTTAAAATGTTTATTCGGGGATTTGGCCATGGGAAACTAGGAGTTGGTCATCCTGGCGTATGATTGATATGCAATGTTAACTTTCCCCACTTCCGCAATCAGCGTGAGGCATACCTATTTCAAAATAGCTAATGTATTATTTAATGCAAAACTGCACGACCATAAGATATCCGGTTCTTAGAGTCAATTTCTTACAGTATAGAAATTAGAGGATACATATCTATAAAAGTAAATAAAAACACCACTTAACGATAATCGCACCTTCAACTCAAATAAACTTCTGATATCAAATTTTGTGACTTATAGCACAGGCCTGCATGGTTGAGTTATAAGAACAATCGGAGGTGATTCTTATCTGTTATAGTCAGTGATTTCAGTGGGAACGATGAGAAGATGGTGAAAATATGGAATTCCTGTTCACATAACACTTTCCACCATCTACCGTCAGCTTTCAATGTAAATCAAACGAAAGACAAAGGAAAAAAAAAAGCAAAACACAAATTTTAAATTCCTTGGCGCTTATTTTGGCTGCTGCTCAAGAGCAGCAACTGGTATTAGGTCTTATTTATTTTTATCATATAATATAAAGTAAGCTAAAAGGCGACGGGGAGATGGAGGAGGAACTCTCTAACCGATGGCGATCTGGCCAGGGTGGATAAGATTGGCGGCTCCCTTGAGGGTTCCATCCGGGAACATTCCTGAATGGACAGACTCAGGGTCTAGTGGGAAGGACGCCCAGAGCTCAGCAGAGAGTCTTGGAAATCGATCAGGCAGTTGCTATCGGCGTTACCTTCGGCGCTCCGCATTCCATCCCATCCATGAACCAGTTCTCAGTAGAGAGTATGGATATGGGCACGAAGGCGACGACACCATCTTCTTTATTTAGTTGCAATGGCCCTTTCTGTAGGAACGAGTCCATCTTGACTTTGATTTTATGTTCATTTGTTCGTGGTGAATGGCAACTTTCCGGTGCGAATGGCAACGTTTTAGTGGTGGAACCAAAACTATCGTATATAGACGGGATGAAACAGCTGAGAAAGGAACATCACAGAGTGGTGGTGGAATATTTTGAAAAAATTGGAACAAAAATTTATATGGAATTTGACAACTAAGACGGTGACATCATAGGCGGTGGACGGTAGATGGATGATGGAGCCTAGTGAAAATCGACTGTCAGTCTTCTGTTTAAAAATGTTTTAGCTTTTGTGGTCATTGAGATCGGACATAAAAACTTTTTGTTTTAAAGCCTCTCTTAATAATACGTTATACATTCCAAGACTTTAAGAATAACTTTAATTTAATTTAGGAAACTTGTACTTTGGCTTTTTGTTACTGTAATTTACCAAATTTTAATTGACTTCTATTTTTGTTAAGCTCAAAACACGATATATAATAACATCATTAGGCTATATCTTCTGGATTTTATGCATCCTTCAATTGTGTTGGTTTTCGCGTCTATATAAGAAATGCTTACACAATTTTGGCAAACGTAGAACTCGAAGTCGACCTCTTAAAATGTTTTTATTTTTTAATTTAGACATTTGTTCATATCAAATATAAATGAGTAATGAATGGAACCTGTGTGTAACTGCACGTTGTCAGACGACCTTAAACCTAACTCAGGGGCAGCGTTGGGCGTTGCACAATTAATGCAACCACCAACTACCGTTTGGGAATATGACTTCAATTAACTAAATGGAGGCGCCAGCATATGTTGGCTTTTTAATTAGCTTTCAAAAATCGAAATTAACACGATAACGACGAAAGCGGGGAAATTAGGTTACTATCACTGCTAACTCTGGCCTTGGCACTCGATGGCATTTGTCATAGCACACTCGGATGGCTTCGGATTTCACTGGCCAAGCTACTTATGTGGAAATGCAGTACAAATGGCATAAATGCGGCAGCAAGCCATAACAATGTCCATTCCGCGGCTTTATTGTGGATGAGCGGGCCTGCCCCCTCGTCTGCCACGGAAAATTTCAAATGAAAATTCCGCGTTTCACATTTTGATTGCCCTTGAGTGCCCGCATAAAACGGGCATTATATAAGTTTCGATTTTTAAGTGCAGACAACGTAGTAACAGTGTAATTTCATGTATCTGCGCGTTCGTACGGGTGACTGGTGATGGTGTGCGTATGCGGTCATTTGCTTCTCTCGTGTACTGGTAATTGTTTTGCGCACATTTCCGTTTCCGCTGCGATGCACTTGAAAGCCCTTAATTTGCGCTATTTTTATTTACAGAAATCTCATGGGGCCTTTGACTTGCCCTTAATAATTGACCAATTGTCCGGCCCCCGCCAAATATGAACGTGCATTATTATTTAAGGATTAAAGATATTTAACTCACATTTAACTCCTAAAGGAGGCAGAGAACCGAAAACCGATTGTTTAAGCTTAAGTTGATATATAAATATATATCGATATATTATGTATATATTTAATCGAATCCGTGAGCAAGCTTTTGCTCTCGTATTAAAATATAATGCTTGTAGGTACTCACTGGAAGGGTACAATAATACATTTATCAGTGAGATCTTGGTCTGATCAAACATATTCAATGCCTGGAATTTTGTAGTATTGCCTCAAAAGTTTGGAAAAGTGGAAAATACATTTAGATACTTTTATAAAAGTGTATCATTGATATTGATATTGATATTGATATCTGAAGGAAACTTTGCCAAAAGACTTCGTTCTACACATCTTACACATATGTAAATTTTTTGAAATCGAAATTTTTTTCTTTGCTTATAAATTATTAGTAACAATGCTTTAGGGTCTTAAAAATATTATACCAAAAGATGAAAACGTAAACACTTTCTGTTCTGCGGTGATGCATCCCATGTATGTACATATGTATATCTCAAGCGTCTTAAAACTTTAAACGCCTTTATCTTGAAACCACTTTTCCAGCAAAACCGATCGATCGGAAATTTGCTCAGTGAATTCGAAATACCTATAGCTATCGGTTCACTTAATATTTTGTATTCTATATATTTAGTTTACTTTTTTATTTTTTTCGGTTTTTTTATTTAGTTACCATTTAGGTATTTCGGATTTACTGACGAGATTTCAAATCGGTCAGCTATGATTTGTTAGACATATGGGTCCGACCATGGACCGCATCTCCATACAGAGAAAAAATATAAAAATGTGTTCACTTCAAGTCTACCATTTAATACCTAGTTTACAAATTTTCAATTGACTTTTTTATTTGACCAACAAAAAATTCGAAACATCCGCTTTACTATTTTCTTAGATGTCTCCCCTTAAATATGAATAATATTAATGGTTTCTTCACAGCCAAGTCATCAAATGAATATACAGTCAAGTAGCACACGATGATCTGGATTTCACACACTCGCAGTGACCGGGACTCGTGGGCTAGGCCTGAGCTCACAGTTGCCAAGTGAGCTGAAAACTTGTTTGCCTGCCCGAGGGGGTGCAGCAAATCCTTTCTTGGGACTTGTTTACAACATTTAAGAGCGAATGAAACTTGCAAGTTGAAAAAGTTTTTCAATTTAAGCACGCTGTGCCCGTCGTGCGCCCCCACTGCGACGCCATAACTTCAAGTTTTGCGCCTGTTAATTTACCGCTGAAAAGTGCATTGGCCACATCTGAGTTATTCCGAGCCATTGCGTGTCGGCGAAGACGGTTTCTTGAACTTGACTTGCCGCGTCCAACGGCTCACTAGTGGGAGTGGCTGCCCATTTATCCCTAATTAAGGCCACCCGAGCAGAGAGCAGAGAGCAGACAGCAGAGACGCTGTTGTCGACAGCCCGTTTAGCGGGTGCAAACTCCGGGACACTCGTAAGTATGCCACCAAATATTTAAGACACTCGTCCCTCCGTGTGTGGTTGGAGGGGCCCAGGAAAATCGTGGCAGTAATAATAAAAATAAAACTGTTCTTGGTGTTTATTTAAGTTTGGAAATTGTACAAATTTTCGTAAATTGTTTTGTGCTTTGCCACGCTTGTTACAGGCCGAACGGACGAAACTTTCCTCGCCATCGCCTAGGTATTATTTGGATGTGTGTGTGTCACTACATTTTCGTCCTTCGTCGTGCCACCCTCGCAGCCCCGCCGCACCCCTCTCAGTTGATTCTACAGCATTTGCTGGATCTTTTTTGTGCCGTGACTGCAGCAAAGTTTTAGTTTGCCAATTTTGCCTTTCCGTTCACTTCGTGGGTTATTTTTCCTTTTCTTTTTTACTTCCCCTGCTTTCGTAGCTGAGTTTCGCTTTTTCGGTAAAAATTTTTGTTTCGTTTTGTGCTTTGTTAGTTCCGCTTCCGCTGAACGCCCGGCGCTCGCCTGAAACGAACCCATCCTCCTGCCGCTACCCTTGGCGTTCATAGCTTCCAGGCCCTGTAGATACCACTGCTCTATTTTTGTGGATGTCGCGTTGCTTTTTATTTCATGTGGTGCTGTCAACTTACTTTTATGCTTGGTGATTTATTTTTTAAACAATTAAATGAAAAGAAAAAAGCGGAAGCCTGCGCAGATAGCCATGTCGCACGCGCAGCTTTATGCATTTTCAGCTAAATTATTTACAGGAAAACGCAGGATAACAGTCAGGTGCACCGTAGCTGCCCGAAACTGAACATGAAACAAACATAACGTTGCACCATTTTCCAAAACGGCACCAAAGCGCTTGGGTGTAGATGCTGGGATGTGTTGGATGTGAATGGGCTATCAAAACTCCATCGGCCCTCGCATGAATCAGCCAGCCATTAGTCTCCTTACTGTGGTGAGCGATTTTCCCCAAAATGTGGGCTGCAGTTCCCAGCAGGCGCTTTCAGTGCGTTGGGGAGCAGCTCGTCAGCCGACAGTCCTTGCCACATCATAACTAATAAACGTGACTGCACTAGTTTCATACAAAATTAATTTCGCTTTTTTGCCTTTTCACGTGTGTGTCCCTTGTGCCAGTCAACTGGCACATAAATCTTGGCAGGTATTTCATTAAGTCGGCGTCGGAAGATGTCGCACCGCGTCGCTGCTTATAAATATGTGCAGACACCCCGTAGACACGCCCTTTAACGGCCGCCCACCGCCTTGCAGGCCACTCCGCACCACTGGTATATACCCACCTATAAAGTCGTGTAATCGTCTTCATAATTCGTGCCAAGACAACTCGACTCCAGCCACCCAAAGGAGCCGGGGCAGTCAGCCGGCATAATGTTTAACGCTGGGCTGTGAACAATAAAGCGCAGCAGCAAGACTATTACATACACAAGAACACTCCGCACTCACACGGGCACACACGGGGATCTGGGAGTGCCTGCAGGATAAGTTTTCCTTCGCTACTTCGGGAAAAACTGGTGAAATTATGCGCATTTATCAAAGCGGCAGCGCAAAGAAAACCGTGCAAGCGAACGAACGCACACACAACTACAAGTGCAATTACATGTACTCGTTCGCCGCGGCACATGGGGAAAGTGCATGTAATTTTGTGTCAGAAATTATAAACTCGGCACACACGCGGAGCATAATTCACACAGATCGCACGGCGAACGGCGAACAGCGCCCGAAGCTCAAGTTTTCGCTGGGAGCCTCAAGAAAGAGGTTAAGCTGCAACAGCCACGCCTTGAATTGCGAAGGCGCCGCGGTATTTACGGTGTTGACTAGAGGCCGTGCAGAGTGTGTCCTGGCTTCCTCAAATCGTTTTATCATTAAATCCATAACATTATTCGTCAACTCTTAATTCACCACAACCGACAATGCGCATGAAAAACTTGAAGTCGGCAGTGCCAATTAGAAAGAAATGCGTGGCTCTGCCCTGCCATCTAATATTTTTCGAAAGTAATATCTAAGAAATAGGAAGAATTAAAGACATTTAATTGTTATCTTTAATTGAACGCGCAACGCCTTGGATTTCAAGTATATCGACTGTAGCTGGTAGAATTTAATAATTTTTTTATTTTTTTTAAGGGCTATGTATTTATTTTATGCCAATCATTATTAAACTTTTCATTCAGTTGCTGATCAAGAATTACACAAAGAACAAGTGGGAAAGCTACAGTCGAAAGTGACCGACTGTAAGATACCCGGTACCCAAAGCATTGTGGGTAAAATTAAACAGCACATGAACATGGAAAAAAGGAAATTTTGACAACTGAAGACAAATATTGCTATAAAAATGTTGAGCAACACTCAAAAGAGACAAATGTTGCTAGGAACATGCTGAGCAACACCCAACAAAGACAAATGTTTCTAGGAACATACTGAGCAACACCCAACAAAGACAAATGCTGCTAGGAACATGTTGAGCAGCACGCACGTGCGCTCTCTCTCTCTCTCTCTCTCTCTCTCTCTCTCTCACTCACTCTCTCTCTCAGAAACTTTATTGTTTAATAACTTCGATGTTTTTCATCCGATTTTATTCAAATTTTCAGAACACGTCCAGGATTGCCTACTTGTTAAGACTGTCTATTTACTTTACGCCAAAAATCACGCATATGGCTTATATACCGTTTTTTATTATTTTCGGGGGCGGAAGTGGGCGTGGCCAATTTTTAAAACAAACTTGATCTGCGTGCAATAGATTCCAATGTTGTCACCAAATTTGGTAACTCTAGCTCTTATAGTCTCTGAGATCTGTTGTTTCACACGGACGGACGGACAGACGGACAGACGGACAGACGGACATGGCTAAATCGACTCGGCTGGTGATGCTGATCAAGAATATATATACTTTATGGGGTCGGAAATGCCTCCTTCTGCCTGTTACATACATTCTCGGTTGGCACTAACTTATAATACCCTTGTACCCTACGGGTACCGGGTATAAAAATTGAGAACGATTATGCCCAAGAACATGTAATCTCCATTAATTTCTTAAGAGTCATTCTTGAAACCGAGACAAAATTGTTCTCAATATTTTTTTTCGAGAAGAAGCAACCTTAAAGTTGAGAAGAATAACTCTTAATTTTAAGCT
Organism: Drosophila auraria; assembly: GCA_008042615.1. Lineage (NCBI taxonomy): Eukaryota > Metazoa > Arthropoda > Insecta > Diptera > Drosophilidae > Drosophila > Drosophila auraria. The sequence continues at coordinate 20,841 of VNJW01000952.1, read as the reverse complement.
TTTAGAGGAGGGATCTGAGGAGAAGACATAGATGAAATGAGAAAGAGAGAGAGAGAACGAATTGATCCGATTTCTGACCTCTTGGGTTTAGATTTAGCCACAGCCACACGTATTGTGAGTGGAGCATTTGGTAGAGTGCTGGACTGGAGAGCTGACTTGGAAATGCACTCGATTAACAACAACACAAAACTTTTCGGGGTTTTGCGAGATAAACGTCGGAAGGTGTTTATAAGTATAATTCGAAAACAGTACTGGTCTATGTAACTTAAATAAGATTGCTTCAATGCAAAGTGGAGTCTTGCGAAAGAGCGAGGACACGACAGAGCAATAAAGCCGGAACTTCTAGACGAAGATCGAGATAGCGTTTACAGTGCTAGCATCTGGATAAACTGCTACTCGACAATGTCGCTGGAAACTGAGCGCCTATCTTGCGTGAACACCGGATATAGAGGCCGAGTCGAGCCGTCACAATTTTGTTTTAAAAATGTGTAAGTATGTATACTTGCATATAAAAATGATATTAATAAGATTTAAGAACTTTTTAAGAACTTTTTACTTTTTGCTTAACTTTAAATTTAATTTAAGTAGGAATCGTTTTAAATTTTTATGAAACTGTGTACAAGCTCAGCTCTTCTACTGGGGTTTATACACAGACTCGAATACATGTATTTATACTGACAGATGATATGCCACATATGTATGTAAAATTAGTATATTCAGCGTTTATTAAACAGAGTTCAGGTGATAGCGCCACAACATTTTATGTTTTATATGCAAAATAAATTTAACCCAATATATTACTGTCTAATAAACAGATAAAAATATTCATTTTACAGGTCTGGCATCTTGTCTGTCAATATGAATACATGTATTGGAGTCTGTGTAACATATAAACCCAGTAATAGCTTCTGTAAGTTAATAAGTTAAGTTAGTTAATAAGTTACACAAATCGAGAGAGCGCAAGAAATGAAAAAAAAGATGGCTCACATTGTTACATTTTTTTTTTTCACTACCTAAATTTAGGAACAATTTATTAAAGTTTTTTAGAAATAAAAATATAAACAATAATTAATTATGAAAAATAATAAAAAAGAAAATGTAATAACAGAATGTTTAAATTATGAAATTAAGAAAATTAATTCTGACTAAAGAGGATCAGTAGGGTTCAATTGTACTAATTTATAAGGATAACCTTGTAGCACTGGGAAATTATTAAATAAAATAAAATATGCCTACACAACTTGGGCAGAACTGAAATGAAATGTATTAATTAAATAAAAAGGCGAAAAACTAAATAAGCAAGTGAAATAAAAATATAAAAATTTTTTCGAATTTTGCGGTGTTGGAAATCATACTGATCTTGCAAAAACAACATAAGCCCGTCACTCAGACCTTTACTCAGACCATATTGCTTAACGGCGATTGTCACAATAAAATGCTTCAATATTTTATCACTAAAAATGTTTTTTGGAATAGAGTGCACAGAACAAGTGTGTGCGAAAAGGAGAGCAAAACGCATTACATCATTTAAGTTGGCGAAAAAACTTTTTATTCGACTGATGTTTTCTTACTTGTTTTTTTTGCTTGGCCTGCTTTTAAGAAGAATATATCAATATCGAAAGTCATATTACCATTCTTCATCGACTTCTAATAAACTTGGATACGGTATATTAACAACACTTTCGCTGCCTTTTCAGCTGATCCTTAGATTTTCATTGGTACGAGAAAAACGAAAAACTATTTTAGGTTGATGTGCATGATTGAAAATGTTTAATTTCTTATCGTGCTTGCCCTAGGAAATAGGTCTGCTAACACAGAATTGGTCACAGCTCATCTTAGTTCAGAGCAAGTGGCATAACCTGCATTTTCAAAACCAATTTTCTACCTTTCCAGTTCACACAAAATACTCCAGGCCGTAATCTTGGTCCCTGTTTTATGCAAAATGTCGCCAGGCCGTATTTCATAAATGCATGAAATTAATTTCGTCCGGAATCCCAGCCGCATGCAGAGCTGAGTGCGAGTGTTTACGCTTTTTGATTGATTGTTCCCACTTTGCGGTAAAAGCGCTGCGCAAAGTTTTTCGGGCTCCGTTCCCTGCCAGAGCTAGACTGAGCGTGAGAAATGCATTTGAATTTACAATGTGTCAGCCCGAGCACCATTAATATGCCTTTCTCCGGATATGCCTGATGGAGGACGGTGCGAGTGTGGGGGAGTGGCAAGGCAAGTCAGTGGCAGTGGCAGAGGCAGAGGCCAAGAAAGGCCCGGTTTTGTGCCCTCAGATATTTATGATGTTGGGGCCAACTTCGGCAATGCATAAATATTTTCACATGCCGACACCTCCCGGCCAGATAATAACGACTTGAATTTACGATAAACGCTCTCCGGCCGGATTTCTTTCCTTCACTCTGTCTTTATTTCGGCTGGGTTTGTTTCGCCAAGCGGAATATTTTCAAGGACAGCACGCAGGCCGCATAATGCGAACCGGTAGCCATTAAAAAGGGTCGCAGGATCAGGGCCGGAACAAAGGTTGTCCGGCCGCAAGCGCTCGCCTTCGCTTTCGATTAAGCGGCGGAAGTCCGCGGCGCTGCCAGTTGTCCGTGGCCCTGGAACCGCTCTCTGGCCATTGCCGTTGCCGATACCGTTGCCGTTGCGTGGTGGACATCATTGCCGCCATTAAGCCCTAATGACCGTAATAAATAATAATTTATTTTACCTGCAGGCCATACAGAAGCCCACACCGCGCTAGCCATGCGCCCAGCCCCGGCATGCATGCGCATTTGAATTTGACGGGTGCCTTGGTGGGTGATGTCGCTGGGTATGGGTTCTCCGTTCTGGAGTGGCACTAAAAACAAAAGGTTATTGTTGCATACGCAATATTAATTGTTTTCTTGGCCGGCGGACTTTCCTGACTGGGATTTAAGTGGCATTTTATGGCCACACCAAGGGAGCAAGGCCCGGGCCCGTTAGATAACTTAGAACGGCTTCCTGCTGGCTGAACGGTAATTACAAACACACCAAACTTTCTGGCCGCCTAATGCATGCTTATTAAAATGTTGTGTCATTACAATAGACGGGAAATTGGCTAGACCAGGTGGGAGCGGCCATTGTGTGCAGGTGCTGGCTCCTAATTGTCCGCCTCGCCTGGATCGACCTGCCATTTGGCAAATTAAACTTGATGACCCTTCGAAGAGGGTACAATAATTTTATAAGGCATAAGTGCGGGCTGTCCCAATCTCAGTCAGGGGTGTGTGTGTGCCTCGATGCCACAAGGAATTCAATAAAGCTGCGCCCGAACGCATTGCCGAAAGAAGTGCACCGGGCAAGAACCACAAGTAGGCTGACTGGGTATAAAATCAATGGGCGACAACGTCCTCGACAATGGCAGCATATGCTGCAGCTCCAGCGCAATAAACATGGGCGTGAAGACCACAAAATTTTATGCAAACTCATAAAATGATTTTTACAGCTAGACAACACGAACAAAAAATAGATTCCATTGTGGCGGGGTGCGGGCTGGCAGCCACATAGCAGGCATAGACAACCAGAGGCGTTCGTAGATGGCCACATAAAATTGCCAGCAAAAAGTGCAGTAAAACATGGTGCCCAAACGTGTTTGGTTTTGGTTTTGGGTATTGTACGGCTAGGGGCGCAAAGCCGCTGCCAGCGTCAATATTTTTCCTTAGGCGATTTTGCCGATTTCGCCGAGCTCGCCAACAACCGCAAAATAACCAACGGATTTTTATACACATTGTTTGCTTGTGCTCGCATTGCGAAAACCGAACGGAGGGGATCGGAATCGAAATCGGAATCGGCGCAAAATATGGGGGCAAAATCGGTGGCAACCAATATAAACTGGCTTCCATATGCAGGCAAAGGCTAAAGTCGGGGCTCGAGCGCCTTCCAGCTTGGCTCGAATAATAGAAAAGAGAAATCGAAACGGTCCACGCCCAGGCGTCGTGCATGTGTGCTTGGCCAGCTTTTGGGCTGACCTCAGAGGATTTGCCGCATCAGTTGGACAGTCATGACTATTGAACTAATATCCAGGATGGTGAGGGAGGATTTGGGCTAGGCTTTGGCAGGCCGGCTTCAACTGCTCCCCAGGCGACACAAATTTGAGCATTTTATGACAGGCATTATGCCAAGTCTCTCATTGTGTTTTCAGCGGAAGAGGGCCGTGCCAAGGATATTTGACATTTTCGTTTGCCTGCACGCAGCTGAGCTGCATCACCCTGGATGCAGGCTAATTGGCTATGTACAAAGGATAACGGGCCAACGGTCTTCAAACGCTGCGGGCGGGGGACAAACAGAACCGGAACATGAACAGGAACAGGACGGCCATCAAAGCCATATGGGGGATATGAGGGAGCACATCAAATACAACTGTCGCACACGTGAGCCAACTCTCTGGTTCTCTCCCTCTCACTGACACCCACCCCCAGACCTTCTTCCCTTTCGCTGGAGCTGGAGCTGGCATTAAATTTGGTGACTCAAGTGTTTATGCAGAACTTCAAAGTGGGGAGCGAAAACAATACGAAAGAAGTGCAAAATATTTACATATTATTGATTGGCTGACAAGCTCTAAATATGTATGGCTCGTGCTCCACCGTTCCACTCGACCGAAATGCCAGAGCAATAACCAAGGGGGCGAAAATATTGCGTATACGACTCGTGCGACGCAATTCCCCTGGTGGCAATAAGCTCGGAATAGGAAAAGCCGAGGCCAGCAGGGCACACATGTGTATGAGGCAGGGGCAATGGCAGGGGCAGGGAAAATTAAGCGAATCCCAGCTAAGCAATTCGTACAAACATACAAGCATTTTTAAGCAGGAGGGAAAGCAGAAGAAAGCGTGGGACGTGGCGTGGAGTCGTTCAGCGCTGCATGTAGGGTTCATTAAACTTATGCTCGGCAAGTGCTGTGTTGCCTTCATGCTCAATACCCATTCCCTTCCCCGCGTAATTGTCAGAACAGAAGCATTTCAATTACCCTCACCTGCATCTCTGCAGATCCTGGAAGCAACCGCTTTCCCGGATAAATTCATGACCCGACTTATGGTACATCGGAATTGGTTCTTAATGCAACGCTCGAGAATTTGCTTCATGCGGTTATTTATAATTATTGCATACGAATCAGCGCGGGGTCACATCACTCGCCACAAGTTGCATAAGTAACTGGGCGTTCTTCCCTATTGAAATCTCAGCTCACAGTGCTCTTCTCGTCACTGCCGCAACAAAGTCATTACAAATGCAACATTACCAAGTACAGCTAAGCAGCTCTGTAGGGTAGAGGGGCTTGTGTTAAAAGCGGAGCAGAATTATTATGCTTCTTCTCGTCACTGCCGCAACATTATTCTGTTCAGTTAATTGCGACTGGGATCGCCGTCTGCGAAATAGACAAGCCAGCACTAAAGGGAAACGGAGCTTGTAACTAGGGACGCCACAAAGCAAGAGTTCCATTTAAAAAATAATGAGTTTTCCGGCTAGTACGCTAGCAAACAGCAAACAAAGAACGGGCTTCGATGGGCCGTCGAGACGGAGATGAGGCTGAAGCTGAGCCCCACTACGTCCACAGAGCAAGAGTTAACTTTAACCTTAATTATAAAGCTGACAAAACGCAGGGAAAAGGGAAGGCATCTAAACTCCCGATTTAAGTCACACCAGGCTAATGAGAGATGAATTTGCGATAGCTGGAGGGACGCGATTCTCAAGCAATCCTTGTTGGCTCTCAGGGATCTGGGAGGCCCGAATCACGATAAACTTTCGACCAACGACCGACCACACTTGGGAGCAGGTCCAAGATTCTCTGGGCATTGAATATTTTAATTAATTACCAGGCGCTGCCATTGCAAATCTCAAGCAAAACGCACACAGCAATAATTCAATTCAAATGCAAATGAAAATGAGAAGCAGAAAATAAGTTGCCTGCTTGCAGGCCACTGGTAGCCGTTTTCTCATTTAATTCCCCAGGCCCAAACTCATCGTAAATAATAGCAGATAACGCCAGAACGCCGGAAGAGGAACAAAGCGAATGGACGTCGGGAAATATTTCTGATTGCAAAAACATTTCGCTGAACGTTCAGCGTGATGCAAGCCAGGAGCGTGATGCCAACATAATAAACAGTCAGTTCTGTTTGTGCTCCAAATATTATGCGGCGCTCTTTCGGGGCCGGAGTCTTAGAGCCCCTGTCCTGCTCTCATTATTCCGCCCGAGCACCTCTTTAGTGGTCGTATATTCGCATTTAAATGTGAATGCCTTTTTTGGCCTTATCTCCACCTCTTTTTATGATCTTTTAAATGTAATTGCCCCACATTATGCAGATGTGTGCCGAATATGTATGCTTTAGTTATTTGCTTCCCATAAATACTGGCGGGGGTAATAAATGAATTGCCATTTCATTTGCAGTCCCTCTTCCTTTCTCACTCGGTAAGTTTGTGAGCTTGTTTTCCCATCTAACGCGCATTTGCCTCGTGCATGTGTGCGTTGAGTGAGCATTTGTAAAATTTATCTTTTGTGCATCGTAAATCTTGCTGCCTTTTCAGCATTTCCGTAAAATTTATTTCCTTATTTAAAGTTTATTTTTATTTCATTTAATTCGGAACCTCGCCCACCCTCGGCATATGTGCTAGGTAAGCACAAACGCTTGCGTAAACTGAAGCCATACAAAGTGTGATATATGTAACGATTGCCTGGCCTGCGTTAGGTGGCAGCCCCAAAAAAGTCTACCCTTTTAGTTATAGCCAAATAGTTTTCGAAAAGCATTCAACTCTATCATGCGTTTCCTGGGAAATTAACATCTTGCCGCCCCCGCACATCCTTTTGGGTCCTAACTAGCTGCTCAGTTGGCCTCTCGCTTTTTGCTCGCTCTCCACGGCAGTAAAAAATACCATCTGTTTGCCTGTGCCGGCCTTTGTGTGTGCGTTCGGCTCAACACTAAACTTTTATTTTAGATTAAGTCAATTTGCCCAACAGCGTTCTCCCACGCCCCACACCCCACACCCTGCATTATCACACATGTCGGTGTGTGGATGTGGGACTGGGAAAAGTATTTTTCATTTGCTTTGCTGCCCTTTTTATTAACAACATCCTCGCTTCCGAAGCCATTCGAAGGCTGAGCTTCCAACTATGCTCGTATTCCCCTCCGCAGGACTCCTACGGGGCGATTGTCTGTTCCTACTTTGAGCTCTGTCCATTACTTCGTATACGCAACGTGGTCTCCACGGTGTAATCGACAAAGTTAAATTTCGCACTTCGCCGGAAACTTCTCGGTTGAGGCCCAGTTTTCGATTCATTCGCTGGCCGGATATTATCCACGTGCTTCTCCTCCGAATGCGCCAGAGACTGCTTTTGGACAGCGGGTTTAAAGCACGCCATAAATTATGGCGGAGGCTGTCTGTGCCGTATCGTAGGGGCCACGGCTCACACGCAGCGGTTCAGAGCAGCCCTTTTGGCTCCCTGATTGCTTGATTTATCCACTGTCTTTAGGCTAAAGACTTTATTGGAAAAGTTTGATTGGAGTTCCCACTACTTAAGTTGTCGCTCCTCTGACCGTGGTCGGGCTGCCGCTGCGGTGGCTTTGATTGCTTCATTTCACGGAAGGACCAAGGGGGAGGGGCGGCCAAAATGTAACGTGATTGACGTCAACGCGCTGGGCCCATAAATCATACATGCACGCGCCAATAAGGCACACTTTTGAAGTGCTTAAACATTTATGGGCGCCGCACAATTGAAGTCAATCCATAAATGATAAACGCTTCTAGAAAAAATTGTGCCATTAAAAATACATACTGTGCCTCCGTGATATGGATGAAAATCGGCTCCTAGCATCAAATTTAAATTTCATTCTCTTATCTCGAATACAAATTTTGCATTTTTGTGTTTGATGCCGATGTATATGAAATACGAAATATATTGCTAAATCGAATCAAATATTAATAGTTTTAGTCAGAATCAATTATGTTTTCTAAAACTAAGTTATACCACTTCAATCTACACACATTCATTTAAATATGACCGACCTACCAAATTTTTAAAATTTATTAGCCAGATATATTTAAGGACTCTATTGTACATATATTTTATATTTTCCCCATAACATGGAGAATTTGGAAAAATTAAAAACAAAATATATATTGTTTTTTTATGATTACCGATTTCCGATATTTTAATGCTTAGAAATTTGGAATTTATCTTTTATCTGATTTAATATGTTGCTTATTTTGTGAGTTTATGTCTAACTATTTTTATACCCGGTACCCAATGTATGTAACAGGCAGAAGGAGAAATCTCCGACCCTATAAAGTATATATATTTTTGATCAGCGTCACTAGCCAAGTCGATCTAGCCATGTCCGTCTGTCCGTCTGTCTGTCCGTGTGAAACAACAGATCTCAGAGACTATAAGAGCTAGAGTTACCAAATTTGGTGACAACATTGGAATCTGTTGCACGCAGATCAAGTTTGTTTTAAAATTTGGCCACGCCCACTTCCGCCCCCGAAAAAAAAAAAACGGTTTATAACCATATGCGTGATTTTCGGCGTAAAGTAAATAGATAGACTTAATAAGTAGGCAATCGTGGACGTGTTCTGAAAATTTGAGTAAAATCGGATGATAAACATAGAAGTTACATAGAGAGAGAGAGAGAGAGAGCGCACTTGCGTGTTACTCAAAATGTTCCTAGCAACATTTGTCTTTGTTGGGTGTTGCTCAGCATGTTCCTAGCAACATTTGTCGCTTTTGAGAGTTGCCCAACATGTTCCTAGCAACATTTGTCTCTTTGGAGTGTTGCTCAACATGTTTCTAGCAATATTTGTCTTCATTTGTCAGAAAATATTATTTTTTCCATGTTCATGTGCTGTTTAATTTCACCCACAATGTTTTGGGTACTGGGTATCTTACAGTCGGTCTGTAGCTTTCCCACTTGTTAAGCTTAGCAAGGGCTGTTCACGAATAGCTTTCGGAAAGAAAGTTCAACTATATATAGCTCAACTATATTCAGTAACTGTCTATGTCCTTGTATTAATTCTGATTTAAGAATATTTTGCCCAAATGAGGTCTTTTGTGGTATTTTAATTTTTAAATCATAATCTTTTGTATGGCTACAATGGAAATCGTGATCCAATTTCGACAAACTTATCTATATCCTGTCAAAATAGTATCAATTACACAGGTCGACGAAAGTTTCCCTTTTTTTTTTTGGCGGCGAATAAAAGCCATTGATTCTGATAGATCTGAACCGGTACATTACTAGTCCGAAACTGAAAAGTTTCCATCACTGTTTGAATCGGCACTTTTCAAGGCTTAATAACTCCCAAACCTTACGTAGCCCAGAGTTGGTATTCAGCTTAAAAAGAGAATTTGGTCTTTTTAACTCAATATTAAACAAGAATATCCAATAGGAGACAGATAGATAGGACATTATAACGGAACTGCTTTTTTCCCGGAGGGCAGTGCCGGCTAGCTCCGGAATCCCAGGGCCGGGTTCTCCCTCCGATATATCGATAACATGCGACGTCACACTACCATAAATTTAACCACCACTATCAACAAAAAGTAAACAAGCGAAACAAATTAAATTTGGACGACATTAAACGGAAGGAATTGGTGGCCTCGATGGAACCGCCACTACGCACCCACCCAACCATGGATGCCTCTTGGGATTTGGAGAGGCATCACCCATCTCCGGCGGACCGGAGTCTATTCCGGGCGGTTTGGCGACCGGCTCATCTCCCCCAGGTAATTACTTAAATATAGATACACAAATAATCAACATTTCATTTCTTCGTTCTTTGGTTATAATGCATTATACAAACTTAAATTTGTCACAAATTTTTGCTATGTTGTAGCCCTGAAATTTACCAGATCTGGTGAGAGTCTTGGCTTTGGTTAGAAACATTGGTTTGGGATTATAATTTAAGCACACAGAGCAAACGTTTTATGGGCCAACAACACTGGACATTTTTGATTATCATATTTACATATATAGAAAGTTGAATTTATTCTTAAAGTATTCAACTTAGTAAGAATTAATTCCTGGAAAGTTTGAAGAAACATAAATGTTCCGAGCCCAAAGCAGTCTCTAACAAAACTGTTCATATATCAGGGCTTCAACAAAAAAAAATTTGTGACAAATTTAAGTTTGTAAAATGCATTATAACTAAAGAACGAGAGGTCTCCCATTGGATATTCTTGTTTAATATTGAAGTAGAAAGGCCAAAGCTCTTTTTATGCTGAATACCCGCTCTGGGCTACGTTTGGGAGTTATTTAGCCTTGAAAAGTGCCGATTCAAGCAGTGCATGATACTTTGACCGCGATTTTCTCAAAATTGGTGGGTGATGGAAACTTTTCAGTTTCGGACTAGTAATGTACCAATTCAGATCTATCAGAATCAATTGCTTTTATTGGGCGGCCTTTTTTTTCGACCAGTGTTATTAGTTCCCAAAGTTTTATGCAGTTTTCTTAATTTTAATTCGATCTTCCCTGTGAAACTATGTTATATAGTTGTTTAATCTACTATGTTTGGACCACCAGCTTTAGGGAAACAAGTAAGAAAGCGACATAGTTGTAGAAATTTAATGGGGTCAGAGATTCCCTTTGCTAAGATAACGTCTCTATATTATCGGCTATTTGTCCACGTGGAAATATGTAAATATAGAAACGCACCTCTGCAAGGGTATAAATAAAAGATGAAGCAAACGGCGAAGAAATTGTCCTTTTAAGATAGTAATATTTTAAATTGGAAAACAATTAAATCAGCTAACTTAACACCCTAATTTAATCTTCATAGAACAGTAAGAAACAGAACCTGCACGCTTTCAACGAAAATATACACACGATTAAACGAAATTACTTCCTTATGGTCATACCAGGAATTCCAATATTTAGTCTTTCATGCACCTTTATCAAAAGTGCTATTAAACAAATACAACACAAAGTGGCGCGTTCTGGCAGTAAGTTCCCTGCACTCTTGACCCGGTATTGTTTAATTTATTATTTTGCGCATAAATCAAGTTTTAATTATGTGCCATCCCGCTCCTTCCCGTGTCCTCTTAATGAAAAAGAACGTAACAATTTGAATTACCTGCACAGCGCTTTTCAAAAGCAGCACCGCGTGAGCAGACGCCTTTAATCACAGCGAGCCCTGTGCACATTCCCGCAGTACACCCCACAGCCTGGCAAAATCTTTTGACTTAGCCGCAATTATTCGCGCGTCTGGCATATGCAATTGAATGTTTCATATCGCCACCCCCCACGCACCATCACCATTGCCGAGTCCTGCTCCTGAGGTTACAGGCATCTGGAGCTGGCATTTTGGCTTTCCCTGCGGTTATCCTCGGGAACGGGGGCCGCCTGCGAGCCTGCTTTGTTTCGGCCCTGTTTGTTTATAACCTTTTGTTGCTAATGATTGCCGGCAGACGTTGGGGCGCTCGGCTCGGCTCGGCTCATGTGGGTGCGTGTTTGAAAGTGTGCGGTGGAGATTTCGTTCCTTACCGTGTGGCTTTTACACGAGATTTGCAAATTGCCTTTTATAATATTTAATACGCCATGTTGCCGGCTGGTTGTCGTGCCGCAAAACGAGCGGAATTTTTGGCCCGGCCTGGCTGCTAGTACTCTACTTTCATTTTATGCCTTTTACAACGCTTTTATTACTTAATATGGCCCGAGAAGGCGCAAATTGTCGCCTTGCTGGCCCTGCTCTTACCCAAGTCAGGAAGCCATTGTATGGGCGGAATTGGCGAAGATAGTGCCCTAATGTTTTCCCAAGAGCTTTTAATATGCAATTAATGTGCTCTGCAATTTCTAATGATACGACAATGACAGACGGAGCTTATATGTTTGGTTTAATGAATAGTCCGGCCGCACATAAATTATATGCCCCGTCATATCGCAGCCAACACAAATAAATCAAGGCAAAGCCCCATCCACCAAGGACACCTCTTCGACTCAGCTTCAGTCCCTGTCCTATGTGCATGTCCAACTCCCGATGCGAGTTTTCTGGACTTTTTGGATTGCCACTATAGCTAAGGGAAGCAAGTGTCCGCCGCTGTAATTTTTTTCGACATTTCGCACACATGACAAAGAAATGTTCGCAGCTTACCCAAAGCCCTGCGGACGCTGAAAGTTATTGTTGGTCCAGCTGCTGCCCAGAACCTATCAATACCAAATTGCAGTCGCTTAAAATATGCTCAAAGTTTTGGAGCCAGGAAACGCCAAGCTCATGACAGTTTGATTATGCGCAGTCCTCCCAATTAGGGGTCCAGCGCTAACCGAAGTATCGGCTAATGTCCCCTCATTAGGAGCCAATTCCTTTTTTTCCCGACTTGTTTTTTGGACTCTATGTCTTCCGCTTTGTTGCAAAACGTATTTTAAAACAAAAAACAGAGCCCGACCAGGAGCAACACAAGAGCCAGACCCCAAGCCGCCAACGCTGAGCGTGCAGCCAAGCGTATAATTAATCTGTTGGCATTAATTGCGGCAACGGCTGTAAAACCGCATAGCCAGCGGAAATGGAACTGGAGGGGGGCCTGGCAACGCGCAGAGAAAAGCTCGGAATTATTTCAACGCTCAGAGCGGCGAGATAAACTCGAGCGGGCACTTTTCAGCGCTTAAATGTCATTCGAAGTTAGTCAAGTGTGGCAGGCAAATATAAATCTGCCGCCTGCTGGCAGGCTAGTGGCAAAAGGCACATTGAGTATTGAGAGTCGATCCGATTGTGCTAACTAACAGCGCTTTAAATGGCGCTTAAGCCTGTCAGAGAACAGATGTGCCGCAGCTCTGGGAGCCCATCTGGACAGAGCGCCTGAGCGCCCGTCCAACTGTCTATCCTGCTGCCGTAATTAATTGCTGACCAAGTTGGGCACACGCCAACCAACACATTCTCACCTGGCCTGGCCCCAGATAAGGGGCGAAACGAGTGCACAATTTATAAAAGTCAACACTTGAACACGTTTCGGCTTTCCTGGGGGGGAGAAGAGAACTCGCCCACCGACTTGATCTCGGCCCAGGTCACTTCATTTTATTATCAAGCGTATTTCTGCACGTAATTGTTTTGACGTCACTTTGCAAATTGTCCTTTTTGCCGTGCTTATGCTGCTATGCTGCTATGCTGCTATTCTGCTGATCTGCTGTCCTCAGCCGATGGTATCTCGGGCTCAGTTCAACCAGTTCATTAAACCACGGAATCGCTATTAATGTCATGTGTCGGGGACGACCCTTGCTATGGATCTAAGTGGCATATCAATCGATGGGGCATTAGACAGCTCCCAATAACTTACCAGCCAATTGATGCGGCCTGTCGCTACCTGAAAATATAACCAGAAAAGTTGAAATATAATTAGTCTTTGATCAAAGTGGGCGATGAGCCTAAGCAAACTGGGCTCCTGTCGTGGACTATTGGGTTCAGAGTGCGAGCCTCAAAGCGGAATTCAAGTAAGCGGCGACTAGCTTCCACCTCCTGTTAGGCCTGGCAGCTGAGCCTGCAACACATTCAACTCCCTGTGTGGCACCCAGCCACACAACCGCCCAGTGACAGGGAGCGTCCTCTCTGATTGCCGCCTGCTGAGTCAGGCAGTCAGCTTCGGCGTCAGCACTTTGCATGCTATTGACATTAGGCGAGGCCGGGTTCGATTCCGTCTCGGAATCAGAATCCGAGTCGGCGACTGTTTCGGGCCTTTGTCTGGCTTAAATGCAATCAATGCGCCCTAAAGCCTTGCCATTGATCACTCCTACTCCGATGGAACCGGAGGATCCCTTTATCTAATCACTGACGCTGTGGGTTTACTTATCAGAGAAACTCATTTGGGGCACTGTTCCAATTAATTATTGAAAACGTTCTGGGGAAAAATGATATAAATTAATTATGCTTGCCTCGCCAGTCCTACGCATGGGAACCTAAGGCAACAAAGCTTTAGCGGAATAATTAAAAAAGGACACCCTGGTCCAATCCGAAAAAGTAATTATTTGACTCTTCCCTTGGCTCCCAGCCCGTTCCCATTACTTTTCGGCCGCCCACCCCGTCTTTCACGGCGGCCGGGACAGAAAACTTTTGCAGCGAATTAAAATTAATGAAAATAAATTTTCAGAATTGTTTTCAACCCCTTTTCGGGGGTATAGGCCGGTGAAGTTCACTCTTGAAAAAGATTTGAGTCTAATAAAGCAAAGGAAACCAAGGCAAGGAAGGTCCAAGCGACGGGACGCAGAGTCCTGGCAGGTCCCTTCCGACTCGCCATGGCCGTCATTCCCTTGAGGTGCCCTGGCACATGAAAGCACTTAAGAAATTTAGTTCTTGTTCACAATCTTGTATTTGAGGTCACAAGGGTGGGGTCGCAGCGACCCTTTCCGCGTCCGACTTGTTTGTTTGGCCGATCAGAAATCTTGCAAGCGCCTTTGACTTTGGTTTCGGTTGCCTTCTGCTGTCCCGCGAGGGGCCCAGTGCCCTGTCTAATGCTAATCTTCGAGCCGATTTGGGACGGCATCAAACTAATTAAATATTCGATTAGCGAGAGAGCTGGACGGGCGACGGGTGCCGGACGAACTGACAAATTAAAGCCCATTAATATGCTCTCGCATCGCGTTTCATTATGCAGGCTTCGCTGGCAAGGTTGCTTTGTTGCTTGGTTGTCAGAGGTACATTAGTTGAGACTCCAGGCCAATCCTGATCCTGTCCCGATCCCACTCCCACTCCCAATCCCTTGGCCCATTTCGCTTTTCTCGCGCTTCGTGTTGCATACACTTTTAATGCGGCCACGGGCAAATGCGCGCTGCCATTTGTTTATTTAATTAAGCTCATTAAATGGCGGCTACTTTGAGCTACAGCTTTTCGCCGAGCTTAGGTTGTCCATATGCTGCCCAACAAATACACCCAAACCCCCGCCCACAACCCAGACCCACACCAAAGCCCACGGGCACACACATGCATAATTAATGGGCGGCTTGGCGGCTTCATCTGATTATGAGCATATTGAGCTTTGTTTTGGCCATATTGTGCTCGCAACTGGAAGCATGGACGCCCTTGGCAACTGTTTTGAAAAGATTTTGTATTATCCCTTTTAAGCCGCCTCGACTGACATTTAAAACGCCTAATTAGCTGCGGGCCCTGCCTCTGGCCTCTCGCCTCCCGCCACTCGGTTTCATCCCGTTCCCATTCCCGTTTTAGGTCCTAATGAAATTATTGGAGCATGTCTGTCATGCATCCGAGACTCCATGCCATGTACGGCCATCCATCCGACCCAGCTTCCACGTTCTGGGCATGGAATGACCGCTTATTATGGCCAGCTGCAGACAAATTTAATTTATTCAAAATGAGACACAGTGTGAGCTCGTGTGTCCTTGGCGAATTTTTGAGGGGCTGGAGTTAGATCCCTAATGTCCCCAATTCGAGACTTCGCCCGTATCCATGGCAATTTTCATGCATGAGCTCACCTTAGAGTGTTATTTAAAAAGGAGCGGCATATCCTTGACCAGAGCGAGTGGCCCCAGCAGCACGGCCAATTTCATTTGAATTGTGAAAGAGCCCCTTTTTATGCTAGCGATTATTTTATTTTTATTTATGTGGCCCTCAGATGGTTGGGCTAGGTGGTAGGGTCCCATAAATAAGTGCACTTCCTTCTTAGGGAGCGCCCCTAATCCCCTTGGGGTTATTGAACTTTACGAGCTCGGATTACATACCGCAGCCGGAATGAGTGGGAATAAGAATGGAAGCAGGGCTAGAGATAGGTCAGACCCTTGGCGATTTATGTGCCTACGTGTGACTGACAAGTTTATGTTTTAATTTTTCTTAGCCTCGTAAATTTGAAGCAGTTCTGGGGGATTTAAAAATGGGTGCCACCGACCGGCGATATAAATTCCCAGGCTTCGCAAGTGGATCCTCCATGAAATACCCAAACTGAGTTATGAGCTGGAGTCTCTGAAGACGGGGTTTATTGAAATTTGTATCGAATAAAACCCGACTGCTACCAGGCACGGTATTTTTATAACCTGTTATACAGACAGTGTGTGTCCCTTTAAAAAGTGCTCTGTAATGACATTATCCACACTCGGCTGCCTCGCGGTGCATGCATCGATTTCCACTATTTGACTTGCTTATTTTTCGCTCGTGCCGTTTTATTTTTGGAAGTCCAAACATTGCTCGCTGCTGGCCCAGAGTTTCAGCCATTGAATGAATTATGCTCGTGCGAACTGGGATGCCTGCTTCCCCTCTGCGTTATGTTTAAAACTTTTTGTTTATCTAAACAGGCTGTAGGCGGGAGAAGTGCGTGCGGAGAGAAGTGGTAATGACCCGCACAGGCCAGGGCTGCTAGTGTGTGTTTGCTTTGGCCAACTTCGCCCCAGTTTGCCGTACTTTAGCCCAACTTGGCTTTTCGCCTTGGCAAGGCTGGCTCTTCGGCGCCACAAAAAGCCTTTCAGCACAGAGCCTTTAAAGCGCCGGAATTGAATCGCCGAGCATGTTGTTTTTGCGTTTTCTACCGTGCACTTTGTCGGCATTTATCGTTGCCACTACTGGATGCTCGGAACTTCTGCTTCTGCTGCTGCTCCTGCCCCTGCTGCCAAGTTGCTCTGCTCATTGTGCTGGAATGACCAATTTTTGTGATTTTCAATTAAGTTAACGGTGGGAGAAGCGACCTGCCACGGACGAGTGGCTGCCCTGCCACTGATTGCTTGTATTTTTGTAGCAGCTCAAACAGCTGCCGGCTGCTGGCTGCATTTTTTGCCCGATTTGAGCTCGTGCCCAGCTCCGGCTGCAGCTCCGACGCTCCTTGCGCATCCGGTACTATTAGCCTGGAAATTTATCTACATGCACTGGACAGGTGGCCGGTGGCTACTGACCAGGAGAAGAGGCACAGCTTGATTTAGTTGGGGCAGGCGGCCTGCCACATTACAGTGGTCCGCCACTCGACGTGGCAGCCAGTCCTGCACACGGACATCTGGACATTGGACTTAGGACACTGGAGCTTAGGTTTTGGACATCGGACGGTCCAGGATGCTTACGGGCAATTGTGTGCTCGGCTGCTGTGTGGTCAGCTAAGTGCTCGCTGCTAAATTGGCTTAAATTCAATAAGTTAATGGCAGCCCCTGCCTGCCCACACCTCTCCAGACACCTGCAAGCGGTTGTCATTGCTCGTTGCACCCAATTTCATTTTGCATTTGGCAAATGTTTATTTTTGGTGACTGCCATCGGCTCT
This sequence comes from Drosophila auraria, assembly GCA_008042615.1. Classification (NCBI taxonomy): domain Eukaryota; kingdom Metazoa; phylum Arthropoda; class Insecta; order Diptera; family Drosophilidae; genus Drosophila; species Drosophila auraria. The sequence continues at coordinate 3,665 of VNJW01000952.1, read as the reverse complement.
GATTATATTAGACATTTTGGGCGCTGGCTGGGGGCACTCTGACTTGTTGTCTGCAATAATTCAGTTCCATCTGCTGGCCAAACAAAAAATGTATCACGAAATGAGTTCACTTCATTTGCTGCCGTCGCCGGCAAATGGGATCGACTTCGTATGCCATTTGTCGCTGTCAGCTCCCAATTTGCGATTGACAAACGATGTGCGCTGAGGAACCACGGGCTTTTTCCGGGAAGGTGCGCAACAGTCATCGCCGGTTACTTCCATCAACATTATTTAATACAAGTTATGTCCCGGCCTAAGGGTGGGTACGGGGCCAGGTGAGTGTAGAACACTCGTGATCTGCAGCTGGCCAAGGAGGCACAAGTCGAGGTGGGGAGCGGCGGTGGAAGAACCCTTTTAAGATGTCAGGTTGCGTTCGTGTCCGGTCCGCCTGCTTCTAATGAATACTGACGCCAGCACTGACACTGATTCAAGGGGGCAATCACCAGCGCCCCTACGTGGTCGCCCTTCTGAGCCGCCTGGACCAACTCCGCTTGTTTTCATACTCAATTAGCCTTGACAGTGATTAATACTGACCGTAATTTCATTAAATCGCCTTTCGATACGACCTCTCCGTGCTGGCCGCACGGCGACATCGAGTGAGAATCGACGTCGGGATAGAACATCGAGGGCAGGTTCATCGGCTTGGGCCAGGACATAACTTCGTTACAGCTGCGAGCCCCTGCAGTCCGATTCTCATGCCTGTTCGATGCCATGCGGCCAGAGAATTGGAAGCAAACTACGAAGAGTCCTTGCCCACTGCATATGGTCATTAATAATTCTTGGAGAGCAGACCTTAAGTCCTTAATTCCAAACAATTACAATCGAAATGGAAATATAACTCTACAAGTATAATTTCCAGGTTTCTACAATCAAAATAATATTTTCAAGGGTGATCCATGATATAATTATACAAGGTAGTTTCGTCGTGTGTTTAGCGTTCGGGTGTAGGGCCTTATAGAAAACTTCGTGTTTGCTCGTTGACGTGAAAGGCTGTGCGTACAAATTATATTATCTGTCATTAACCCTTAAGTGAAAAAAAAATTTTTTTTTTGCAATTTTTGTCGCAAACACGTCAAAGGCGCAAATTTTATCAATGCACCGAAATGTTTGGTTAGGAGAACGTTGTGGGAGCAAATTTGGTGTGCAGCCTTAGTGAGAACTCGAGAATTTGGGACACGAATTTTAGTGCTTCACAGTGGAAGTTGACAACCAATAAGGGGACGACTTTAAAGAGAAGGCGACAAAAAATGATGCTGTCCCGGAAAGAAAAGCAGCTACGCCGAATCGAGCTCGTATTTTTGGAAACACTAAGCTATTAAAAATTAAATTATAAGATAAAAGCTCAAACTTATTATTTTAATAGGCCAGTTTTAATCTCAAACACCATATTGTCGTATACATTCGTCATCAAATATATAGTTTCAATTCGATAATAGTTAGTATTAAAAAGACCCAAGGCTTCAATAAAAGGTAGTATCCTTTTAATCCTAAATAGTATCAACGCAAAACTACTTGTCATCATTACTAGTTTTCGGAAAAAAAAAATAGATGTATACTATTTCGTATAAAAATACTTGTATACTTTTATATTTCGCACTATTCTGCGTTTCGACACTTCCTCTTATATCAACGGTTGGCTATACAAGAATGTAATATTTATTATCGGGCGATGTGATAAACGAATAAACACAAGAAATTATATACTGAAACATTTGCCTGACCCAGGGCTCGAGAACGCACAACTTAATGATTGTTAGGCGAACGTCTTACCAATCCCACCATTCGGCATCACACAAGGTTGTGGCTTGAATAGCAGTGCGAGGAAGAGTTGCTTAAACTCTGACTTAACTTATTTTGTAAAATAAATTTACTTTTACTTTATGAAAAAAAAAAACAAGAAAGAAAGCTATCTTCGGTAAACCGAAATCTGTATACCCTTGCAGTCTGCAATTGGATCATTGGAAATCGATTCATTTTGGTTACAGTTGAAAAATATAGAAGTTTGTACACATTTTACATCTTACATGCATTACATTTACATTTTTCATGTAGAATTTTACATTTTACATGTAGAATTTTACATTTTCATTTAAATCGACCGATCGTTTCTATGGAAGCTATATGATATAGTTGTCCGATCTTAATGAAACTAAAACCGTAATTCTATAACCGTAAAAAACTGCTATATCTTGAAATTGATTGATATACGTTGAAAAACAAAGAAGTTAACATTTTTTTACATTAATTTCGACATCATTCCTATGGCAGCTATAGGATATAGTTGCCCGATTTCGGCCGTTCCGACATATATACTGCTAAAGAAATAAGACTATGCTGAAAGTTTCAGCCCGATAGCTCAAAAACTGAGAGACTAGTTTGCGTAGAAACCGACAGACAGACAAACGGACAGACAGACAGACGGACATGGCTAGATCGACTCGCTTGGTGATGCTGATCAAGAATATATATACTTTATGGGGTCGGAGATGCCTCCTTAACTGCGTTGCAAATATCATGGCAAAATTATAATACCCTCTGCAAGGGTATAATGAATACAAAAGTACTCACACCAAAATTGAGAACAAACATTCTTAAATTGAAATGGTTTTATCCTTTAATTGAGTACTTCTGTAGCCAAGTTTATCAAAAAGGGGTGAGAGAGGAAGAGCGGCAAAGTCCCTCTCCTCTGCCGATTTGAATCGCTCTTGCTTGGTCTTGCTCTCACCTCCCGTTTTGCATTGGTGCTGCTCCGTGTGTATTTCAGTCTTAGACGATATCCTCTGATTTGCAAGCATGGCGCAGTGCTAAGAGTGCTCGGGGCTTACTTTGACCGGCTCGGGTTCAAGTACCAGTCTCAGCAATTGTTTTTTCGAAATGTAAGTTGGCTTTTATAGACATTATATAATATTTATATAAAATTAATTGTAACATATTAACAAACAGAAGATATGGCATTTACTGCCGGCACTGCCTGATCCTCTCCAGAAACTGGCCATTTAGAGTCGGCAGTGCCTGATCATCTCCCAAAACTGGCCATTTACAGCCTCCCTCTCTCAATTTTACGAAATTTGTTTACCCAGTGTCAAATAATTGAGAATGATTTGTTGGTAAACTAAGAACTTTTTGTAATAATATGAAAATTATTCGCTCATAAATTAAGTAAATCTTGCATTTTTGTTGAGCATAAAAGATCTCAAAATCGTAAAAAAAAGTGTTGATATTAGTACCTCAGAGAAAGAAGTATATGTGCACTTCTTAATTTGCTTATATTTACTATGGAGGTAACGGTAAATTTTTTGTAGGTATGCCAATTTGTTCTGCTATCTCTTGTGATCTCCAGTATTCCTTTTTGCGCTTCATAATATGTACCGTTTTCAAAAATATGTGTAGCAACTCGTGATTTTCAAAGGAAGTAAGTATATGTGCAAGCTGCGATTATTGTGTTCTCGCGTGTCGGCAAGCTCCAAAAAATTTCTTTATTCAGCAAAAAGAAAGTTTAATTGTTTGGGCACACTTTGGAGATAAAAAGGTGTGTTGTAATTTTAATTTTACGGTAGAATGCCACGTGGAACGCATTTGTCTGAGGAAGATCGCGGTCTGATCAAAGGGCTGGCCGAATCTGGCAA
>VNJW01000944.1:0-17032 GCA_008042615.1 Drosophila auraria | reverse complement strand
TCTCAGACCCCATAAAGTATATATATTCTTGATCAGCATCACCAGCCGAGTCAATCTAGCCATGTCCGTCTGTCTGTCTGTCCGTCTGTCTGTCCGTCTGTCTGTCCGTCTGTCTGTCGGTTTCTACGCGAACTAGTCTCTCAGTTTTTGAGCTATCGCGCTGAAATTTTCAGCATAGTCTTATTTTTTTAGCACGCAGTATATATGTCGGAACGGCCAAAATCGGACATCTATATCCTATAGCTGCCATAGGAATGATGGCGAAATTAATGTACAAAAATGTTTAATTTCTCTGTTTTTCAACGAATTTCTATAAATTTTGAGATATAGTCGTTTTTTACAGTCCTAGAATTACGGTTTTAATTTCATTAAGATCGGACAACTATATCATATAGCTGCCATAGAAGGGATCTGTCGATTTATATGAAAATGTAAAATGTAAAATTTAAAAAATTTACATAATTTGACATTTTTTTTTACATTACCAAAATGGATCGATTTTCAATGATCCACTTGCTGACTGCAAGGGTATATAAACTTCGGTTTACCGAAGTTAGCTTTCTTTCTCGTTGTTACTAGAATTTAGAATTTAGAAACTTCATTCTTCTGTTAATTATTTTTCCGTTGTCGTTAGTCAATTGATGGGGCATTAGTTTGACTCGGATAAGTAAAAACATTTCACTATATATATAAAATAAATATTGTGAAATTAAGCGGAACACTATCCGCTCGATAGCAGTATAGTCCGTAAAGCTATACTGTAGTGTGGTATGCAAGTTAACACAGGCAGTTCTCATGGAGAGAAACTACCGAGTTGCAGGCCATATCCGGTGGCCTGCACGCGGTTCAAGGAAATAGCTGACCGCGCGCTCCTAGTGCAAGTGCCCGGAGCCAGAGCGGAGCACTCGCGGAGCGAATGATCGCCACGGGCCGGGAAAAAACGCTGACCCGGCACCTTGGCGACAGCGCTGCTGCAAGGCAAAGGACTCGAGCTGCAGCTGGATAGGAGTTTAAGATTAGTCGTAATTTGTACTCCAGAGCGATAGCTCTGTCTAAACATACAAAGAAAACCTATGCCCTAACGGGCGTTTGGTAATTAAAGAAACATAAATTAACTAACAACGATTTTTATTATTTGCACATATATCGAGTACTCACTGTACCAAGAGTACTAAAAGAGAACACACTGTAACACTTTGTTGCAGTGTTAACATAATTCAATAATAATAATAATAATAAGAATAATAATAATGTCCGAAATGTACCGGACACCCTGCACAAGCTCAGCTACCAAACTTACCATGCTTGGAAGCAGGGCGATCAAAATCGCAGGCATTTCAAACACATTCAACAAATCATTGAACAACCGCATTCCCACCCAGATATTTTACTGGAAGGGGATCGGTTACCAGGATCATGAGGAGGACGAGCTTTAAGTGGAGTATGCAAAAATGTTTAGAGGAGCCCTCGCGGAGATTCATGTAGTCACGCCCTCGTCACTTAATCGAAAAAGCCACCACCCTTTTTTTTATATGAGACGTCATGGTCGGAGTTCGGCTGTGATACCAATAACTACCAACAACAAAGTGCAGAAAATAAGCGACTACAAGGACAATGAGCTTGAAAACCTCTAAAGTTGTCAAAAGCTCTACCAAACGTAAAAAACGAAACTTAGAAATCCGCGGAGGGCAAGATGCTTCCCATTTCCCAAAATCCTACTAAACAGCCAATTATAGTTGAAGAAAATCAAATAAAATATGTGATTTCCGACAAAATATCACCAGTAACTTTATATGAACTGATAGACAGTCAGAATGTCTTAGTAATCACGAAAGATTATATCGACAAGCAATTATTGCCTAATGTTCTATTTCCAATTCAAACAGTGAATATAAAAGAATTTCCAGTTATGTATGACTGTCGCGTTCTAAATTCATTGAACACTCATGTGTTTGATCCCGACCGTCTAGCTGGATACTCAAATCAATCTGAAACTATACCACATGTATGTTTGACAGTAAAGCCCTCTATTATGAGCCGTCTGCATTCAGACTTGTTCCTTGCTGATAATAATCATTACAAGGAATTACATGATACGGCCGTAGCTCTTGATATGATACTTGAATATGGCACTAGTATAATACAACCTATTGATGAATCGGTTAGCACTGATACATACCAATATAAGTATTTTAATCCTGCCATATTAAAGGATAGAAATATTGCTGAAAAGGATTAATAAGATATCCAACATTGAGATTCAATCTAGAATGAAAAATTCGCTGAATACGTTATATTCTTTAATTAATTCACCAAACTTGAGTCATTATGATATAGATCCTGGCGACGATGTGCCTGCTAACTATGTAGCTTTTAATCTACCGTTTTTCCAAGCTGAAGCCGCTTTAATTCGTCTCGCAATGAGCTTATTAAAGCAACAATACATGACCTCCGCGAAATTTTTATCATATGCCGAATCTTACGGCACAGAAAGATATGCTATCGATTGTGTTGATCGCATACGTTTGACAGGTGAACCCACGAATATACGATATCCTCGTGGAATAAAAGACGATATAAATATGGATTTAGCCTATCTAGTGCCAAATGTAATGGAAGATATGCGTACAGCTATTTATCAAATGTCACAAATTGCCTTTGAAGTGTCAACTTATAATGATGCATACTCAGCTTTTGAAAAATCAATCGGCGTTGTAGCCGGACGAGTTTAGCCTTCAGACAGTGTATTAACTTACCTGAACGAGGGTAATCTAGTCAGACTGCTGCACTACTTTCACATAACTAACATAAACCCCAATTTATATGAAATATCTGTATCATTTGTGAATAATCGTGGACTCACTTGTGCGACGTTTGAAGACTTTCATTGTACTACTTCTTTGTTAATATGTCAAGTTTTGTATCCAGCTTCAGTATTTTCAGAAGCTGACAGAACGTTGATTAACAATTCATTTTGCCGTTTTATAATTAGGCATTTAATAACGCCCGCTATGCGTAATGCATTAGATGTATATGCTGACGCAAATTCTATTCCGCGAATACACAGCGGTGACGTCGTAGCCGAATGGGGTTTTAATAAAGATTATTTATTTTTACTATATACTCGTTACAATATAGTGTTGAATAGTTATCGAAAATACGGAGAAAAGATAATGAATATGATAAGTAAGTATTATAATGGTGTAACTCCAGAAAGTATGGCAGTAGGACGTGAACAATATTCAATCCAAGCGCCGTATCAATTAGGATTCCGTGACGCCGATCGTCCAGTTGATACTAGTGGATTCGACATACGAAATAAAATGAATTTTCCTGCGCGTGGTACATCATCTTTATCTGGTAATAATTTCATGGTAACTAACTATTTAAACAAATTGGATGTTTGTCTGAACATGATTACCGACTTGGTAAATGAAACAAGTTACAGTCAATGTAAGCAATGTCCCAATATAATCAGATATCTTAAAGATGTCGGTTTTATGAATTTTCGTACTACTGTCGAGCATTATAATTATTATTGTATACGATATAATCTATCAATATGCGCTGATAATACTTCTCGTAACCTTCCACTACGATATAAAGAGTTATTACTGTTGCCTTTATTCAGCGCAATCGGACAATCATTCATGCAATCAGTGTCACCCACGTTCCTCAATGGAATTGGTATACTAAGTAGTATATCCATTTTCCATGCTGTATATAACATTATAAGAACTTTCTTTCAATCCGATGATACATATAGATTAATAAGTCTACAAATATTAAAAACTGCAGAGCAGTTAACGCGTAAAATACTAGGACGTCCGAAATATGACGTCTTAACTGAATTTGGATTCAATTCTGCTAATAAGGCTGAATGGAATACATTTATTGATGCTCCGGTCGATACGAATAATGGAGTAATGGAATATATAACGGCAGCAGTTACAAAATTTAGAGGAATTGTAAACAGTTCAATCTGCATTGACTGGTCCAGGTATTACGACTCTTGGAATACCAAAACTTGGAGCAAATACTGTATGTACTGCTCGACTGAATGTTGTCAAAATAATAAACAATCGAACTGAACTGGCGCGAATGCTAAGTGACGTAATGAAGATTGATAACTATACTATTAAAAATTTACTATCAAAATCATTTCATGATCTTAGACAACTTGATTTGAAAGGCCATATGGAAAATGGTCAGATTGACCCCATACGGGTAAATATGAAGTGTATCATTGACCTAATAATTATTTATGAAACTGGTGAAAACAATAATGTGACTGCGTCACCATTACATTTCAACGAATTTACACGTAATTACTCACGTATTAATTTAGCGAAGACTAATATTAATCCATTATTTAATCAGCCAAACTTGATTCATATACCAATGAGTGTAGTGCTTAATGATTTGGGAAGTAATCTGAATCGTAGACCTATAGCCTCAGATGTTAGAACAGATTTTTATAGTGAATTATCCCGTGCTCAAATCATAGTACCACTTGAGTATCTACCAATTAATTGTTATCCGTTTGAAACGTTTTTACGCACATGCACTTCTGAAGTTGTGATGCGTAATGGAGATTTTGACATAAGATCTTCAGCCGACGTAAACTTTGTGAATTTAGACTCATCTCAAGGATATTGGTTAGTTGGTTAGTGTTGATACAGTTTCATCAACGTGAGGGACTCATGCTTAGGATTTTCGTTGTGACGTTTTCCGATTTAAAAAAAAAAAATAATAATAAAAATAAAAAAGTTAACAACACCATAGAAGTTGTCGACCATAAGGACGAAATCGTACAGGTCTACTGGGTCCTTAAACTCATCGCAGGATTGCTAATCGCCATCCTTTTACTGAAAGGATGTTACGTACGCCGGTTCTGGCCGACGTAGGCAGTAGATCCACGCGGAAGAAAAGAAAAAGGTAGCAGGAGAAATAGCCCAGAATCTAATGTTTTACTACCAGACAAGATGGAAAGGTGAAAAAGTGAAAAGGTGAAGCGAGGACTAACGCAAGCCCACGAAAAGGCGGAAAAGACATACAACACTCGAAGCATGATGGTCGAATTTGCTGTAAGACAGGTAGTATAACAAAATATCTACAGTCAGAGCAGTCGATCCGAAGGGTACAACGCAAAGGTAGGGCCCAACCGAATCCGATGTGTTGTATTACACCGAGAAGGCAACGCTATGTATGAGCTAGGAAACGGAGCCGGGAAGAGCATTGGAGTTTACCATGTTAAAAATATTTTCGCAGCATGAGAGAGAACTCGGCTCTCATAGTCCCGGTGAGCAACGCTAGTTTCCCAGCATTCAAAGCGGGATATTATCCAATATATTAGGCAGCCGAATGGGATAAAGGCGTACGGTCGATGCAGAGGGAGCAGGACTATTGGGACGGGGTGCCCATAACAAAAGCGCCGCCGACCCTACAGGAGCTGTGTCTGCAGGCTGTACACAAGGAGGTCCGCAGGATCCTGTACATCGAGGAGTTCGACACCCGAAGGCCCGACAGGAGGAGGAGCCTGCCCCCGGACTATCGAGTCCCGGGAGAAAGGTTCTACTGGCGAGGGAGGGGCTACCTCGAGGAGCCCTCGGATGAAGAGGAAGACGCGCGTCCACGGAGGGAATCGCACCAGGCCGGTGCAAAGATGTGCCGCAGAATGTATATAAAAATTAATATATAAAAATTCATATAAAACACATGATTAAAATAAAATACTAAAATTTAAATTTTTTTGCTTGCTGTTTTTTTTTTTACAAAGCGGAAAACATTTTTTTTTATTTCAGCTAATTTTTTTCAGTTCTATGTTATATCACAACTCACTTAGCAAAAATAGCATTTATAAATGAAAAATATTATTCAAGACATGTGAGTCAGCGACTAAAACTTTGTCCAGCCGATTGCCGTGGACCACTAGACAGTGCACATTGGTTACGCATGCTAGTGCGTATCCAGTACGCAGGCGCCTCGAAAACCTAGAAACGGAAGAGCAGCTCATAGATTTACCAGATAAAATGGAGCTAATTCGAGAGAAAGTGAAACAAGGACTGGCACGAGCTCACGAGAAGGCGGAAAGGACGTACAACACACGCTGCCGACCGGTCGAATTTGCTGTAGGTCAGGTTGTATACCGGAAAAACTATAAGCAAAGTAACCGTGCAGAAGGATATAATGCAAAACTAGGACCTAACAGGATTCGGTGTGTCGTACTCAAAAGGAAAGGAAATTCCATATATGAGTTGGGAAATGTAGTTGGGAAGAGTATTGGAATTTACCATGCTAAAGACTTATTTGCGGCGTGAAAAACTCACCCCACCGAGCGCAGTCAACCAAGGCAGTTCACCTGCAATTTAAAAACCTGTCATACAACCAACGGTAAACATGTCGTCGGTCAGCGTTCCAGCAAGGGATTATCAGAAGTATGAGGAAGAGATCCTAGGAGAAGGAGTAGTCTTCTACGAGGAGGCGTGGGAGCGCTACGAAACCGAACGCTTCTACGCCGCCGTCGACCCGCCACCCCAGAAGACTGAGCCGGACACGCTGCACAAGCTGAGCTACCAATCCTACTAGGATTGGAAGCGATGCGAGCAGAACCGGCGACACTTTGATATCCGTCGACCGGCCCGCCGACGCAGCACGTCGCCTAACGACCGATCCCTACCCACCCGGATTTTTTTCTGGAAGGGGATCGGGTATCGGGAACATGAGGAGCCGGACTACGAGGGCGACCCGAGATACCTGGCTCGGAGGGATTCCGTATAAAACTTGAAAGAAAGTAAAATAAAAATCTTCTCTTTTAAATAAACCATTGATATCTGAAAGAAAAAAAAATATTTTGTGCTTCTGAATATGCGGGAGGGAATGGGGCATTTCTACTTTCCAGGTATTTTTTTTGTCCATATACTTATTGCTGAGGCGCAACCGTCAAGTTAAGACCCAGAGGCCTTTATCAGCCCGGCTAGCTCAGTCGGTAGAGCTGAAGACTCTTCACCTCAGGGTATGGGTCGAGGCCCACGTTGGGCGCGGAAAACCAACATAACCGCCTGTCGTACTCAAAAGGAAAGGAAATTCCTTATATAAGATGGGAAATGTAGTTGGGAAGAGTACCGGAATTTACCATGCTAAAGACTTGTTTGTGGCGTGAAAAACTCACCACACCGAGCGCAGTCAACCAAGACAATTCACTTGCAATTTAAAGACCTGTCACTCAGCCAACGGTAAACATGTCGTACGAGAGCATTCCCCCACGGGATTATCAAAAATACGAGGAGGAGGTACTCGGGAAAGGAGCCGTCTTCTACGAGGAGGCTCGGGATCAATACCACCGTGAGCGCTTCTACGCCCGCTACGGCCCACCAACCCAGAAGACGAGGCCGGATGGCCTGCACAAGCTCAGCTTCCAAGCCTACAAGGGTTGAAAGCAAGGCAAGCAGAACCGGCGGCACTTCTATCTCCATCGTCCGGCGCGCCGAAGGAGCACGTCTCCTAACGACCGACCCCTACCCACCCGGATTTTTGTCTGGAAGGGGATCGGGTATCGGGAACATGAGGAGCCGGACTACGAGGGCGACCCAAAATACCTGGCTCGGAGGGATTCCGTATAAAACTTGAAAGAAAGTAAAATAAAAATCTTTTCTTTTAAATAAACCATTGATAACTAAAAAAAACAAAAAAAAATTTTTTTTGTGCTTCTGAATATGCGTGAGGGAATGGGGTATTTCTACTTTCCAGGTTTTTTTTGTCCATATTCTTATTCTTATATGGGTCAAGGCCCACGTTGGGCGCGGAAAATCAACATAATGGGATCATGGGATCATTCCATGCTGATCAGCATCGACGACCCCGAGCCTGTTACGTACGCTGGTTAGGGCGACGTGATATATACGGGTAACACGGAAGAAAATCAAGAATAGCCAATGCAAGAATTTTGCTCTAGCAGATGGCTCCGCCAAATTAGGCCATGCAATCACTAGCAACCCATCACCGCTGATTTTGCTGAACTGTCAAACGTTAAAACAAAGAAGACCCAAATCGAACTTTATCTAATAGGTGAAAAGATGGGAATTGATGACACTAACTGGGAACACTTTTGTGTTCTATTCCGGTGATTCCTTGGCGAAAGTTGGCACAGTCTTTGGTATTAAAGACCCCGGTTTACCAGTACCAGGGCAAGTCAAAAACCAGCAAGCTTTCGTGGAGATTATTAAAAACGCGCCTCGTCTCTGATTCGGAAAAACCGCCAACGGTCCTGAAAAAAACGTCAAGTTCGGAGTGCAATAGTAATACCTTATCTATCAACGACCAAGCACCGAAGACTAGTGACTGCAAGGACAATGGGCTCAAAGACTTCCAAAGTTGACGACAGCACGGCCAACGTCATCAATACGATAGAAGTTTTCGACCACAAGGACGAAATCGTGCAGGTCTACCAAGTACTTATGTTCATCGCAGAAATGATGCTCGTTACCCTGTTGCTTAAAGGACTTCGCACCTACAAGCAAAAATAAGGCTTATTAAGGAAATAGACCCATAACCAACACATCCAAACAAATTCAAATAAATAAATGCATAAAAACTAACTCAAACAAAACAACAATAGTTTCCGTGAGGTTAAAAATCCAGTTTAACAAACTTACTTACACTGGTGATTGTGTCGACTTGCCTTCTGATACCCGTGCTTCAATCCATATTTGAGCAGTAGATACTGACTCCATCTAACCACAAAATATATATATATATATATATACAAGTGCGCAGACAAGTGTACACCAGTCTCTCTACCCACCGGAAAGTGAAACAAAGTGATGACGACACCATCGCCGAATGACCAGCGGTCACTACGCTCCCCGAGCTTCTTAGCTTTTATTTTTCTTTTTCAAGGTTTTTGTTTGTGTTTAATACTTTACAGTTCAAAACCCACATTCAACAATGAACATAAATATGAATATATGTTAACTCAAATCCTACAGCTCAGGATTCGACCGAGAGATCTCTCGTCTCACTACTAAGTTTAAACACATATATATATTTATTAATGTGCAAACCTATACCTCCACTGGGAGAAATATTTTTACCTTATACAGATTTTTAAATCTATGATATAAATTTAATATTTAAAAAGCTTTTGTTAGTAGTAGCTTAAACCACCTTTTCTCATTTATCTTTAAGATAAAATTTAATTACTTTTTACCCACGTCACTTAGCATACATTTTTACTGAACTGCCCCATTTATCTTATTCGCCTTAATGACACTATAAATCTAAATATATTCATGTACATTTTAACTCACTTAAATTTTACCTACCCATTTTAAATCAATAACACTGACTATAACAAACACACCTTTTGACACACTTTAATGTGCAATACACAATTGAACAACTTTTATAATAAACTTGTAATGTGAACTTAAATTAACAAAAATGATTGGTAGAAACCCATTAAAAGGGGGGCATTGGTACGAATGGAAGACTGGGTCAAGAAAATTACATAACTTTTGAGGAACGACATGAACAACAGAGAATTGTATTGCACGGCCCGCGACGATCCAAAATCGCAAGAAGTCTGCGAATGGGGAGGTAAAACGGCCAAACTATAGCCCGACTGCTTTTACGATCAAGCATAAATTCGCTAGTGGGGCAATGTGGACAGAAAGACAGACTGACGAACGATTTCTTCTATTTTGTTCTGATTACGTTGGGAGAGGATAGTGGCGTCCAAAGAACCCACCTCAAATCTGGCGAGCTCAGCTGTACAAATCGTGTCTGCTATCCGGGCGGCCACTTCCTCAGCCCCATGTCCTCCAAGGACTGAGGCATAACGAAGCAGTTAAAATAAAAATCAGTCACAGTTGCCTGGTCAAACGGGCAACTAGACCTAACAAAACTGCCATCTCTACTACAAGGGACTACCTCCACTACAACAGACCAATAGCCGTATCAGGAGCAGAGATAAACTATCCGACTATGGAAAATGAAATGCTTGCTAATATTTGGTCTGGAAAAATAATTTTAAGTAGTCGGAATACAAAGCACTAACGTGGCTAATGAGTATTAAAGAACCTGATTCTGAGCTCGTAAGATGGAAACTCCAGATGTTGGAATACCATTACGAGAGTGTATAAAAAAGATTCCTTAAATATACTGGCTGACGCATTGTGCAGAATACAACCAGAGCTTAATTTACCAGAGAATGCTTCCGAAGTAGCAATCAAAATATTAACCTCAAGTAGTTTTGTAGATCATTCACGAAATACTAGACAGCAGACTTGTTTTCCCAAAGTAATAATAAATTGACTTAATGCCTAATATTTCCAAAGTCAAAAGCCTATTACCATCCAACAAAGTTATTACTAGAGGTGATAATAAGAAACAGACCGCTAGCGAACAGGAACCTCAGGCAAATTCGTTGTCCTTAAGACCAATTAATACACCCTTACCGTTGAACATAGACTCTAGTACCAATTCCTCACCGTCTTACCCCAACAATGTGTTTGTTAATCCTGCTGATTTGTTCGCTTCGATATGAATTCCGGATGTAATCCGTTTCCTACCCACCTGTTCGGGGAACCGTTTTACTTCGAACGAATTTATTAACAATATAGAAGAAATAATTTTAATGATCAGAGGCAAATACACATGCACTAAAAAAGCGAGCTGTGCGATGACCAGCACCGGCGCCGCCTGAGCTCATGGGCTCTGGACAGCTGCAGCAGAAAATCAACATTGGACCGGCGAACTAGCCGAACGAAGTATTAAATATTATTAAATAAAATTAAATAAAACTTAATAACGTAAACCCAACACCGAACACTCTGAATTACTCGGGAGGAGAATACCCAAAGAATACTGGAATGCCTAAGGAATATGACCCGAGGACTTGAGTATATGGCTAGGTATAAGACAATCCTGACAAGGACGTGTGTGGGTCCTTGGAAAGGACTTAACTGGCGCCCGAACAGGGACCTCTCCATTAAGCGATGAGGATCCCTAGGATAATGAAAGGTTGGAAGTGAAAATTGTGTGTGTCGTGTGTGTAAGAAAAGTGAAAAAAAATTCCATTAGAAATACACGCGAATAAATTAAAAAAAAAGAAATTGAAAATAAAATAAAAAATAGTTTAAAAAAAATGATAAAATGATATGTTCGCAGTCGATTCCAAATAAAGCTAATTAGCGAGAGGATTATAATTAATAGAAAAAGCCTTATAAAATGTATTATGACCGACCCGCTGCGCTGATATGACCTCTTCGTCTTATTCACGAGCGCAAAAGATTATCGTGAAACAAAAGAAGTGACCAGCCGCGGTGGTTTCAATTCACGGGCGTAATAATGTGTTGCAAAAATAAAAAAATATATTTTGATAACCGCGGCGGTAACTTGTTTACGAGCGGCCCCTGTTTATAATAAAAAATACAACGTGAAAAGTGGTGTGGGTAATTCACCAGATAGGCTCAGTGTTACCAGCACAGAAAGCTCCGCCTAGTGGATTGTGTGGCAAACGTACTTTAGTAGGTGATAAATCAAAACGTAATGATACGGCCCACCGTGCCTAACGCCGGATAAAAAAGGAATCGAAAAAATTGCGAAAAAAAATACAAGCATTCTCCAAGTTAAAAAAAAAACACACGCGCAAAAATTCACTTTCCGCCTGTTCCATGAAATAATTGTACCTGCATCATTTTTTTTACCCTTAGAATCTGTACGTTGTAAGTGACTTTCCACTCAATACATGAAGATAATGAAGATAATACGAAGAAACACAAATAAAGAATTACACGAAGCACGGATAAGTGAGGCGTTCTTAACGAAATTACCGTAGAATTACCGAAAACTATTTAATAACAGACTTAACCGTCATTCTACTTATAATAATTTAAGCCAAAAACTCCTATCTGTTTAAACCGATTCGTTAATATGGAAGAAATAAAGGCAGCTCTTACTAAATTTAGGCTACTCTGGCCTTGTTGCTTGGCCAGATGGCCGATGTTAAAGTTAATTTCAATGTGGTGAGCCTAGAGAAGGTTCGGGAAAAAGTTAACAAGGTTGTTCCCCAACCGAAGCCTTTGCGAGATTTTGTGAAAGAACTGCAGGTTTTTGAGGGCGAAACTGGTGGCTACGACTCTTGGATGGGTAGAGCGGAGGCCATTCTGAAAGATTACGAGATAATCAAAGAAAGACCTCTCTATCGTTCCATGTCGATGGCATTCGGCATAAGAATAGGAGTAACGTAGAAGACAATTGGCCCGAGATAAAACGCGTCCTTATGCTCCATTACGCCGATAAGCGAGATCTGCGCACACTAGAATACCAGATGAGTCCAATGACTCAGGGGGCGAAGACCGTGGAAGTCTTTTACTCAGGAATAAATGCTCATTTTGCCCTAATAATACGCTGCCTTAAAAACGGAGTTGCAGAATCTTGCCTCAATGAATCATCTCACTTACCCTAATAAGTTTTCATCCTCTCAGCCTTACCGTCAGAAGTACTCTTGGCACCAATCTAATTACTCTTCTTATAATAACCAAAACCAAGACTTTCAAAAAATCTTAAAAAATACATGCGAAGAGATTTTTGAACAATTTATTGTAATAACTTTTAGAATTGTTTAAAGTAACTTTTTGCATCAAAACATTTTTTGTTTAAGCCCGGAAAAAAAAGTATTGAAAATATAACTTTGGAAGAATTGAAAACTTTCAATGGGTACTTACTGGGTTAAAAAGAGTATTTTATCATTAAAACGGAATTTAAATTACCTATCCATTGATACCAAACGTTTTATAAAGTAAGTATAAATAATGCGTAAATTTAACTTTAAATGTTGTCGAAATACATATGCAGACTAGTGTACAAGCAGCCAACGGAGGAAGAACTCAAGTTACCGGCACAATTCACTTGCCTGTCGAATGGGAAGGGGAAACGAAAGAATTAGAATTTTTAATAGTGTCAGCCTTACAGCAGCAGTTTTATTTTGGAATTGAATTCTGGAATCAATTTCGGTTGCTGTTGCCAGTGCAACGCTTTGCACAGTTCGCAGAGCTAGGAGTAGTACTGCCCCCAGAAGAAGAAGATGTGACCCGATCTGAGACAGCGTACATGCCACATGAACTTACTGCTGAGCAAAATAGCATATTACGAAAACTAATTAATACTTTTCCGTCTTGTACAGACATGGGCTTAGGGAAAACCGATTTAGAAGAACATGTCATCGAAGTAACACAAGAAAACTTACCTATTAAACTGCGTCATTATCCGATGTCGCCAGCTAAACAACAACTAGTATATGCAGAGCTAGATAGGATGATCGGACTGGGAGTGGTTGAGGAAAGTAATAGTAGCTGGAGTTCCCCCGTTACCTTGATGCAGAATGGCACAGAGAACCGCCTTTGTTTAGATGCACGCAAGGTAAATTCATGGACTATTAAAGATGCATTCCCCTTGCCACATATTGAGTTACTATTAGGTCGACTGCAATAAACATATTATATTTCGGCAATCGACTTGAAAGACGCTTTTTGGCAAATCCCACAAGAAGTTAAATTTAGAGAAAAAACTGCATTTACCGTACCCGGCAGGCCCTTATATCAATTTACAGTCGGCTTGTGTAACGCTGCACAGAGAATGTGCCGGCTGATGGACGAAGTAATTCCAGCCGCGCTACGCGATAATGTATTTGTGTATTTGGACGATTTGCTGGTGTGTTCTCCGGCGTTTAAAGAACGGGAAAAACCGACCATCAATGTAGAAAAAAGTAAATTCTGCTACAAACAGGCGAAGTATTTGGGATATGTCGTAGGTGGGGGATGTATAAAAACGGACCAGTCTAAAATCAAAGCTATTCAGGATTTCCCGCAGCCTATCTCCGCCAAACAACTGCGAAGATTTTTGGGAATGACTGGGTGGTATCGGCGCTTTATTCAAAATTGCGCACAAATTGCGGCGCCTCTACACGAGTGTCTGAAAAAGGACAGACTCAAAAGATTTCAGCGCCCGTGCTCCTCACACTAGATTTCAAGAAACCATTCACTATACAATGTGACGCCTCTACAACGGGAGTGGGGGGAGTCTTATTTCAAACGGACAATGACGGCGGCGAGCACCCAATCGCTTATGTATCCGCTAAGTTAAACAAAGCTCAGCGAAATTACAATATCACCGAATTGGAGTGTTACGCCGCGATAATTAGTATCAGAATATTTCGGGCATACGTAGAAGGAATGCCGTTTAAAGTAATTACAGATCACGCTAGTTTAAAATGGCTCATAGGTCAAAAGGATTTATCCGGGAGATTAGCTATATGGAGTCTTAAATTACAGGCATTTGATTTTACAATTGAACATCGTAAAGGGGCTTTGAACTTAGTACCCGACGCACTCTCACGGGTGCATATGGACGAAATTAAAACACCTTCTGCTGATACTTTGGAATTACAACTGGACCTCAAGTCACCCGCTTTTCAGTCTCCAGAGTATAAGTTATTAATACAACGGATTGAGCAAAATGCAGGGAAAACATCAGACACTCAGATATCTGAGGGCGTGGTATTTAAACGCTTGAGTACCGGTACACATGATGTGATCAGCAATGATAGAGCTTGGAAACTCTGGGTTCCATCGGAACTCCGTGCAGACTTAGTTTGGAGATCACATCATGCCCCTTCCGCTGGACATGGCGGGTTTCACATAACACTAGCGCGGCTGCGTCAGTTTTACTACTGGCCGTCCATGACAACCGACGTTCAGCAAGTGATAAAAAACTGTGAAATCTGCAAAATCAGCAAAACTTCAAATCAGACCAACAGACCACCTATGGGACAACAACGTATTTCGGAATTTCCACTACAAAGACTGTTTATCGATTTTATTTGGCCCTATCCCAGGACAAGGGCCGGTAATACGGTAATCTTTGTGTGTATAGACCATTTTACAAAGTTCGTCTGGCTGCAGCCCATGCGAAAGGCTACCGCCACGGAGGTGATCGACTTTCTTGAGAGTCTTTTTTTTCAACAGTTTGGGGTACCTGAGTATATACACTCAGACAACGGGAAACAATTCGTAGCGCATATATTCGCCGAATTCCTCTCTCGGTATGGTATCCAAGCGGTGAGAACAGTCCAATGCTGCCGAGCGTGTAAACCGATCGGTCTTGCAAATGCTGAGGGCAGCAGTTGATAAGGACCAGCGAAACTGGGACACTCAACTAAGCCGAATAGCGTGTGCTCTAAGAAGGGGGCATCATGAAGCGCTGGGCTTAGAACCGTATTACGCTATGTTTGGAACCCGTATGGTTACACATGCTAGTGCGTATCCAGTGCGCAGGCTTCTCGGAGACTTAGGGACAGAGGAGTATGATGTTTTGTTATCAGATAAAATAGAACTCATTCGTGAAAAGGTGAAACAAGGATTAGCGCAGGCTCACGAAAAGGCAGCCAAAACATATAACACTCGAAGTAGGATGGTCGAATTTGCTGTAGGTCAGGTGGTATACCGAAAAAACTACAAACAAAGCAGTCGATCCGAAGGGTATAACGCAAAGTTAGGGCCCAACCGAATTCGATGTGTTGTATTGCAAAAAAAAGGCAACGCTATGTATGAGCTGGGAAACGGAGCCGGGAAGAGCGTTGGGATCTACCATGCAAAAGATATTTTTGCAGCATGAGAGAGAACTCAGAATTCTCGGTTTCGGGGAGCGAAGCCAAGTTTCCAGCATTCACTCTGAATCCAGAAATCAAACAAGATGGATCTACATATGAATCGAGTCCTACACGCGGAGTACGAGCGGCTGCTCGGAGAATACTGGCCGACATTTGCGGCGGCAGTGTGGGAGGAGGGCGAGCGATCGTCCCAGCGGGAGTGGGACTGGTGGCATGACGTGCCCACAGTCCCAGCGCCACAATCGCTGAAGTACCAGGCTATCACTGCGGTGGACAAGGAAGTGAAAAGGATCCTCTACGAGGAGGAGTTCGAGGACCGGCGGTTGGAGAGGCGGGCAAGCCTACCCCCGGGTTACCGAGTCCCGGGGGAACGCTTCCTCTGGAAAGGACGGTGGTACCTCCCACACGAAGAGCCCTCGGACGACGAAGAGGAGGAGGTACGCCCCAGGAGAGGCTCGGAATAGATGCTGGAGGCAATTTTCTTTTTTTTTTCTTTTTTTACTCTGTATCAACAAAATAAGAAATAAACAAAATTTGTGAATTGTAAAAAAAAGAAAATCTTTACACTTGTTTTACTTCGCTCGGGAAGGGGGGGGAAAATTGTTTTCTTATTTTCAGCTACTTCTTTTTCAGTAACATCTTTTGTGGTCGGTCCGTTTACTGTTGGACGATCCCCAGTATTAACAGAATTTTTTTATATACATATTTTATATTTTTTTTTTTGTTGTTTGTTTTGTTTATGATTCAAAAGTACAGTTCAGCCCGGCTAGCTCAGTCGGTAGAGCATGAGACTCTCAACCTCAGGGGATGGGTCGAAGCCCACGTTGGACACAAAAAAAAAAAAAAAAAAAAAAAAAAAAAAAAAAAAAAAAAAAAAGAGACATAACCTCCAGTGGGAATTTCCTCACGGGATCATTCCATGCTGTCTAGCATCGACGAACCCGAGCTTGTTACGTACGTCGGTTCTGCTGACAGGGACAACAGGTACACGTGGAAGAGAATAAGGGGGATAGAAATAACACGCCAGGTGCTACAAATGCACGGCCCAAAAGCGAAAATGGCGACCTCACGGTTCTCACGGAAATACTGCAATCCCATGGTCTTAGAACGGCCGCGTTGGCAAAAAGTTACGCTAGTACATGGTTGATATTGATATACATAAGCACACCAATTCAGACTGCGGTCCCACGGTAACCCAGCACCGGTGAGTTGGTGAGCCGGCCACCCATTCAAAGGTGGGAAAATACTCGGACAAGAACACTTTTTTTTTGGGGTACAAGGAAGGGGAACTGCACATAACCGGGAACACATTCATTTTTCGGGTGCAATAAAGGGGAATTGTACTTAACCGGGAACACATAA
>VNJW01000940.1:0-16036 GCA_008042615.1 Drosophila auraria | reverse complement strand
TGACGATGTTTGCTGCTTTACGCTGGCAGCTGCTCCCAGGTGCCAAGCCCCTGAATTAATCACAAAAAAAAAGAATAGCACAGAGCAAAACAAATTATCAATTAGCAGCGACGGATGCAGCGAAGAAATATTTACCCTGAATTTGGGATCTTGGCATCTGCTAAATGAATGATCTCTTCCACTGTTTTAAGTAGAATTTAGCTGGTTCTCGCTTTTTTAAACCTAATAAACGGCTTAAGTTGTGTTTTCCCTTTTTTTTCCTTAATACTCACAATACTCGCAACGTGGCAGTGGTCTATAAGTAACAAATTTCTACTTGAGACAACTGATCTGGATGGCGGTCGAAATGGAAAAGACTGAGCTGGGGGCGTGGAGTTAGAAGGTACCCCCAAAACGGAAATATTGACCTGTCAACGTTGACACTGCTCAGCTGATCGAATTTTCCTGAAGTTGCCAGTATGATCGGTTTTGGATTCCCGCCACAGCTGGAGTCAACTTATCTTGATGGGCTGCATTTTTTTATTTTTATTTTTTTTTTTTTTCATTATATTTAAAATTACATACGTTACGGTTTTATTTTGTTATTTATTATTATTTATTCATGTATTTATTTATTTACTTAGTTATTTATTTATTTATTTTTTTGTAAGCTCGAACAAGCTCCCTACAGCGTTAGAGAGAGATGGCAGCAACCAGCGAGAGCAGGAGAGCAAATGAACAGTGCCGAGTTAATTGCAAAATTTAAATAAAATAAAGATGAAAAGTAAGGGATTTAAGATATTTGAAAAATATATAAAATTATACAACGGAAAATCCATATTTTCCGATATTCAAAAAGTTTAAAAATTTTCCAACAATCAACAAGTAAGCCTCTTAAAAAGTCTGATTAGCTTTGGGCGTCGAGTGTGTATGCGAGACTCTAATTACGCTTAACTGTAAATGGACGAGTCGCAGGCGCACCCTCACACACACACTCACATACTATCACATGCACAAATATATATATTAGCCCGAATCCTTTATAAAAGCCACAGGATGCTGCCCGCATTTCCACAGTCGCTGGCCGAACGCTCAGCCAAAAGGAACTCTCTCTCGAAGCAGATTGCTCTTCCAATCTTACGAAACTTTTTTTTGTTAGTGGCGCCAACTAGCGGGGATTCGAAGCAGAAGCTGCAGTTTTGAAAAGAGTGTTTCGAAAAAAAACAAGAAAATCTATTTTGTTGGGTGCAAAGTGAGTGAAAAGGAAAGACAACTATAAAATAAATAAAAAATTGCTTTCCAATAAAAGAACTTTAAATAAAAAAAAAAAAAAGCAATTTGTAATAAAATGCAAATGCATGGAATAACATTTAATACTTACAAATTACCTTCAATCTAATCATAAACCTACACAATCTAAAAATATAGTCCCCATAATTCTAAAAAAATGAAATTCTATAAAATACAGATCACATAACTATCTAAAACTAACTTCAAAATTGAAAAATATCGCCTGACCAAGTTTAAAATAATTAAATTCTATTAAATAGACATTAAAATTGTGATTTTTTGTATGAAATCAAAGAAATAAATCAACAAATAAAGCCAATGGCTAAACTAATTTAAAAAACTTTTTTTTAGCATAAAAGCATTAATTAAATTTAAGAAACAACAAATTCAAGAAGACAATTTTTTGAAAAGAAAATTTATAGGGATCTTCATAATAACTACAAAGTTACAAAAACAAACACCTAGGTAATATATACATAAGTAAATTAAATAAAATAACAACCAAATATTACATTATTATTAAATTACAAATAAAAAATAAAAAACCAATTTATTTCTTGAACAAAATAGCACCAAGAAACCATGGCTGGTCCATTTATATCGCCGCTGCCCGGCGATTTGCTAACGGAGTACATGTTTGGTCGGAGGCGTCAGCGCCGGAACCGGACGACCTTCACGCCGCAGCAGCTCCAGGAACTGGAGGCCCTGTTCCAGAAGACCCACTATCCGGACGTATTCCTGCGCGAGGAGGTGGCACTGCGGATCAGCCTCAGTGAGGCGCGCGTCCAGGTGAATGCTCTAAGGGCCAAAGCTGTGATAAATACCCGAAGATCAGGCAAAGTATCCAAACATTTGATTCAAAATATCCGGAATAGGGCAGAAAATAGCTTCTAGGGGAAGTCCCCAATTTACCATCTGGAAAATATTTGAAGTTAAAATTCGTAGCATACTTTTTCGAGAATAATGTTTGTGAATATGAAAATTTCATATAATTCCAATTTTATCGGCAGGTGTGGTTCCAGAATCGCCGGGCCAAGTGGCGCAAGCAGGCGCGCCTGCAACTCCTCCAGGACGCCTGGCGGATGCGCTGCCTCAGCCTGGGCACGCCCCCTGTAATGGGCGGCGGTGCGGGAGCGGGATCAACAAATGGTGCCGGCAATAGACCTGGCAGCCAAGCGCCCGAGAATCTATCCGCCGGCAAGGATGCCGACATGACGGAGGTGAACAATGGACACAGCCCAGGCAGCTTCACCATGATGCATCCGGCATTCCAGCAGCAGCAGCAGCAGCAACAGCAGCAGCAGGGACAAGGACAGGGCCAGGAGCAGGAGAAGCTATCGAAGACCTATACGGAACTAAAGCTCTACAAGGCACCGGGCCACGGAATGGAGCTGGGCGGAATGACCGCCCTCTCCGGCCACTCCGATGAGGGATCCGATGGCTCTGACTCCGAGGAGATAGATCTCACCTCCGGCGCCTGCATCGACTTCTCACAGAGCAGCAAACTCCAGCAGCAACAGCAGCAGCAACAACAGCAGCAGCAAGGAGCTGCGGGGGCAACGGCGACGAACGGTGTCCTCTAGGTTCAGGACATGGGATAAAGCACTCGGATACAGCTACAGATACTCACAAGCGTACAGTGGTCACCAGCTTAAAAATAGCATTTGTTTTATTATTTCAAGATAGGTTTATTACTCAAAATACGAAATATCCTTGCAAATATCTATAATGATCGGTTCCGAAACAGACCTGTGTAAATATGTATGTATTATCCATAATTATGATATATATATCTTTTGAAACCCTTTTAAAATGCAATCTAGATTATTTAATATTAAGTTCGATTTGTTATCTCTGTGTGCACTGAGAATAATATCATAAAAATAGGAATTCCCACTTCGCGTGACTACTGTACTTATATAAATGGCGGTGTATATAACGGACATTTAATGGGCATCTTATTTAAACATTTACATCTGTGTCTGTTTTTTTTTGTTTAGCAATAAAAACGAAAGTAATGGTAAAAGCAATATAGAAATGTTATAAATTCTTTATGTTTTGTGCATCCTTTAAACATTTTCTGACCAAATTCTGCCGGTTCCATAAAAAACGGTCACACTTATGTGGAAGATCTGCTACAAGTCGGTGTGACCGATTTTGACCGATTTTTACAATTTTCTTTGATTTCTTTGGTCTCACTAATTATCACAATTTCGCTCACGGAATTCCGTAAGCGGCTTTCGTTGATTTTAGTACTAGGCTTAAAAGAGGATTAAAAGGGATTTCCCTTTGTAGTATTACCTTTTCCATAAACGTCACAATATGACAACAGATTAGGCCTGAGTTGATAGGCTAATATATATAATTTTCATCGGCATTATTATATATTATTGGGATTATCCTACGTACAGAAGATGTGCGAAGTTGGCAATCTGATTGACTTGACTCCTGGCGAGGAGTCCAACAATAAGGAGACAAAGCTCAAAGGGTCGCCGGAGGACTCTAACTTGAGCCCCTACGATCCCTTCGAATCAATGGAGAAGGAAGCTTGTGCCAAGGGCAAGGCTCTGAAGTCGCAGATCAGGGAAGATCCTTCGACCGACGAAGCTCACTATCCCGACTTAACCGAGGGACCGCTGCTGAAGCTGAATACCCCACGCCCTACAGCCGACCTGTTCGAGAGGATTATCCTCAACAAAAACCAGCAGATGCTGTCGACTGAATCGCCACTGAAGCTCGTCGAAGACGACGATCTCTCCTCCAGTTTAAAATTCGAACGGGACCTCCGAATGCTGCGTATCCCCTTTCTGGACGCATTGTCCGAAGCAGAGCTTAGCTCCAGTCCCGAGATCCACCGAGAAAATCACAAAATAAACAACAAAACGAAAGCCAACCCTACAGAGACCGAGAATCCACCAAAGACCAGGGATATGGAAGAATCCTTGCAACAGCTAAGAGCCCTCATCCATCAAGAGGTGGCAAAGACCAAGTGGCACCTGTTTGAGGCAATAATAGAGCCAATTGCCGCCCTCATTGGTCACGATTCCAGTCCCAGTCCCAGTGGGACATGTCCGGAGGCAGTGGGACAGAAGGAGAAGTCAGAGGCAGAGGAAGCGGTAGCGGTAACTGCCACCTTAGCCCAAACGAGTGCAGCGGCATCGTTCCACCAAAGACGCAACACCTTCGCCGCACCTAGTAATCTACCCACAAGGATCGGCTTGAACAGGCGCTCGGTCCTTGAACGCATGAAGACGCCTTTAACAACCGAAACGGTGGCCAAGTCCAGTGGCAGCACAAGAACGATGATACCCACCCAACGATCCTTGAAGCCTGCCGCAGGCCGTGCCTCCTACTCGACGAGCTTCAGACTTCCGAGTTTCTCCAAGAAACCGGATAACGGATAAGTGGCAATAGCTTATCCCCTTATCAAGTTTATTATGCGCTCTTACAAAGATTTTGAACATTTGCAGAATAGAATAAAAAAATCTTGTCATTAAAAGAGTTATTTTCCGTTTAATTAGATTCTACACTCAATACTTTAACTCTTTTGGTAAGCCTCAATCCTTGCCATGTGTGTAAAATTTAAAATCCAGCTTTTATTCCTCCCATCGATAAGCAGAAAAAGAGCAAAATAATCGGTTGCCGATAACATAAATTGGCCAAAAAGAAACACACCCGCCTTGGATATTTTCCAGCTTCTCCTGCTACGGTCACACTGCTTTACAGTGCAAGTTAAACAACACAATGTTCCGGTGCATTCTCCTTATTATTCTGATCCTACTGGTTGTTATCTCTTACTTCTGGTGGAAGCCAGAAGCGGGCGGAACTAACACCAATGTCCTGCCAACGGTCCTGTGGCACGGCATGGGCGACACTTGCTGCAATCCCCTCAGCTTGGGTCCCATCATGTCGCTGATCGTGGAGCAGACAAAAGGTGGCTACGTCCGCTCCATAGAGTACGAGGGTAACATTGTGATGGACTGGCAGAGCGGCTTCTTCATCCACCCTAACGAGCAGGTGGACTATGTGTGCAAGCAGCTGTTAATAGACGAGAAGCTGGCCAAAGGTTACAACGCGATCGGGTTCTCGCAGGGCGGCCAGTTTCTGCGAGCTGTTGCCCAGCGGTGTCCCAATCCGCCGATGCGGACACTGATTACGTTGGGCGGTCAGCATCAGGGCATCTTCGGGCTGCCCATGTGTCCGACATTGAGCGTAAAGTCCTGCGAATATATCAGCCAGCTTCTCAGCACGGCCGCCTATACTACGTGAGTACCGCAGAAGGCAGTGCCAATACTTGGGATTCCCCTTTATTTCCTTTGTTTGACATTATGTATTGACTTTATTGCATTATATATTTCCTCAGTAAGGTGCAAGATGAACTGGTGCAGGCCACATATTGGCACGATCCCCTCATGGAGAACCATTATCGCTTGGGCAGCACTTTCCTGGCGGATATCAACAACGAGGTGTACCACAACACGTTCTACGTCGAAAATCTCAACAAGCTTAAAAAGTAGGTTATTTTTAAGAAACATTTAATGTGGAAACTAATGCATAGACGTTTCTTTTGCAGGTTTGTGATGGTCAAGTTCCTGAACGACACAGTTGTGCAGCCAAAGGAGTCGCAATGGTTTGAATTCTATATCAACGGGCAGGATAAGCTCATACAGCCCCTTAAGGACAGCAAAGTCTACACAAATGTAAGCGAAATGCTCCTTGATATGTATCCGTTTTAAATGCTTCTTCTGTTACAGCTGGGACTGGACAAAATGGACAGAGATGGCAAGCTCATCTTCCTGGGCGTCGAGGGTAATCACCTGGCCATATCCAAGGCCTGGTTTATCAAGAACCTAGTGCCTTTACTGCTCGAAAAGTGACGGCTAAGTCAAGAAATAATTGTGATTGCAAAAATATGATATGTGACAAGAAGAGATATTTACCTTCGATTGAGTGACACACCCACTTTTGATACAATTTATTAGGTTTTAAGTATTGATTTTTAATAAATTCAGTTGGGACATACAAAATGTGTGTTTTGGGAATTGAATTTTCTTGCTTTCCTTCTTTCATTCACTGTTTTTTTTTTTTTTTTTGTTAACTAATTAGCTTAAACGCTAGGATTTACGTCTCTTGTATATATGTCTTAAGTATGTAGTTGTGCCCGATATTTCTCGGAAATATTCAATGCAAGGCAACCGCGTGTTCCGACTAAAATCATTCGTAATTACTCCGTTCATATAAATATATATGTATGTTAGGTATATATATATGTATAACGCTATGTACATGAGGCAAAATAACAAAAAGCAGCTTACAGTAAAACCATAGACAGATATATAATAGATATATATAGATATAGATTTGCGATAGGATGCCACAACACATTTCACAGGCAAAAGGATGGAGAAAGGAGCGGGAGTGATGGAGAGAGAGAGCCCCAGCGCAAGCGCAAGCACATCATAATTTGGACTTTGGATTTGTGTTGCGGGCGAAGAAGATCTCCGGATCCTTGTGCGGACGCTGGATCTCGCGATAATTGTTGACTATCTTTTTGGACTCATCTTTGGGACACGATTGCAAATTGCGAAAGACGCTGACCTGTGAAAAGAAAGATAATTAATATATATATATTTTTTAAGTTAATAATTGAACTCACCTGGCCGCGCGACACGTAAATGGGTGTGCGGTATATGATCCAGGTGACACTTTCAAAGTACGGCGCCGTTGTCAGCGAGCCCTTGTACGTATAATAGTGTTTGCTCAACTCCTGCAGACCAATCCATGACAGGCAATCTAAGGAGAGCAAATAGAGAGTCTAAATGGGAGATCCTTGAAATGTAATTGATGCCCAAAACCCACCGGAATCGAGCGACGCACTCGTCTGGATCTTCTGCACGTTGCGTATGCCCTCGGTGATCTTCTTGAACTCCGGGCAATCCTTCTCGCCGCACGCCTGTATGAAGAAGGCGACCACGGCCAGGCCATCGGGCTTGTTCTTGGCCTCCGCAAAGTCCTTGTACTTGGCATTGTAGTGGACGGCATGCGCCTCCATTGAGTACTTCATGCCCTCCAGCGTATGCTCGCAGCCGGACTCGTCGCAGTCGGACCAGTGAAAGTGCAGCTGCTCGAACACATACATGTCCGACTCGAGGGCACCTCCGATAATATATGGTTGCTGCTTTCGCTTACTGAAAGTGACCATGGCGGAGGTGCCGGTATTTTGGACCCTCGCCACACCCACCGGCTCCCAGTGACCATGATACTCCAGCGGATCCACATCGTCAATGTGCTCGATTGCACGGTTGCTAATCTCGATGGGGGATTGTACGGGCATTGCTTACTATCGTTCACTCTCTCTCTCGCTGGTTGATTGATTCCTCCTGGGACTTGTTTTTTTGTTTTTTTTTTATTGGAAAAACCTAAAATGTACGTAAAAAATAATTAAATATTATATACGTTACAAGATCTTGCTTAACTTGTTAAGGAAAAAATATATTCTCTTGAAATTAGCTTAAAATTTCGATGGTAAATTATTTATTATATCAGGGGGGGCACAGAAAATGTGTTATTTAATTAAATTTAAATGAAAAAAGGGGGAACTTGATATAAATTAATATTTTAGAATGCAAACACAAACCAATTTTGATGGTAAACTATTTATTATATCAGGGGGGGCACAGAAAATGCGGTATTTAATTAAATTCAAATAAAAAGAGGGGGAAATCGATACAATTAAATATTTTAAAACACTAAATAATATGTAAATTGGCTTTTTTTTTTGCTTTAAGCAAATATTTATAAATATAAATGAGCTAATTTTAATATTTAATAAAATATCAAAGACCTTTAATAACATAAATCCTTAAAAAATAGTAAAATGTAAAGCTTACTTATTATTTTACTAATTATTAATTCATTTAAGTGATCATATCAAACAAATATAAACAAAAACAATTTAAACTCTTTTGTTTTTGCCAAATTAATATAGTATCTACATTTCTATTAGATATTTGGGCTAATAATCATATAAATTATGATTAAAAATGGTTTAGTTTGGAATAAATACAGACCAAAGCTGTAAAATAATCTCTCAAGGTCGTTGATCTTGATTTCCTTCTTATTTATATAAATTTTATGGAAATATATAGGCACCTGTTTCCTCCGGCTCAAAAAACTCCCAATTCCTAAACTCCTAGCACCTTCTCCGACTCCAATTCCGCCTCCAATTTCGATTCCGTATCCAATTCCTAGCACCACCTATTCCGCGATAGCTCCACCTCGACGACAACCTATGTTATGTGCGCGGCGTCCAGGTATTTCTTCTTCCGGAGCTTGTAGACACGCCCGCGATTGTCGTCGGCGCTGGCGTCCAAGTGCGGTGACAGCAGCGCAGCTCGCGGCAGCAACGGCGGCGACGTCGACGTCGTGGTGGCGACTGCTCCGCTGGGCGCTCGCGTCTCGGAAAAGTTCTCTATGCCGGCCGGCGTCTCCCAAATCGACGCACGCCTCTACTCCTGCTGCAGCTGCTGCTCCTCCTCTAATCAACGGACCCGATTTCGGGACGATGCGCACCTGCAAGAGGTCGGAGATTGATTTTATTTATTTGGAGTTGCGGTAAATATATTTAAATTCCTTAATTATGCGTGCTTTTTGCGGTATAAAGTCCAGTTAAAAATGTAGGTATTTAAATAGGATTAAACGACTTGAAATTCACTGCAAAAAGCACCTTTAAAATCACAACAAACCGGCCCCAAAACAGGTGTTTTGATTTAAAGCTAATATTGTGCGTGCTTTTGCAAGTTAATTTATAACAAAAAGAAAGGAAAAAAAAAACACCTCCAGACAGAACGATAAGCACTTGAAATATCTGGTAAAATCTAGTTCCTGGAAGCACTCGATTCTCATATTGAAAAAGGGGAAACAGGAGCCGACGATTCAGGGCCACGGAATCAATTAAATATTTAGTAATTCGCGTGACGAGTTCCGCCCACAACTGCCCCACCACCACCAGCCTTTGGAAAATTGACACCTTCGATGCATTTTCCACCCACCCCTCTTGATTACCCATTTGTGTAAGTAAATGTCTTTATTAAATAGAAAACCTCCTCTTTTCTTCGAGCCCATGCGACCCCCTCCATATATATTTTCTGCTTAAATATTCTGGCAAACACAACAAGTTGTTTGCACAATTTTCTACAGTTTTTCAAGGGAATACTATACTTCCTATTGATTTTCACTCTATTTCCATTTTTTAATAAAAAGGAAAAATGTGTGAATGTGTTAAGAATGCAAGAAAACGTTGGCCAATTAAATATTGATTGGCAGGGAAATTATTGCAAATTGCGGCGACCACAAAAGTGATATATAACAATTAGAGGAACATGGAAAGGTACTTTAACATTTTGCAGATATAAGGCTATAAAGCCAATCGATATGAAAGCGTTATTAAAAATGATGGGGTGTCAAAGATAATGGCAGTGATTTTAAGGGCAGAATAGGCAAGAAAATTGAAATGTTACATTTTAAAAAGTGTTTTAGTCATAAAATAACTTTTAAAACCACTCAAAAAGCTGAAAAATAATTTATATGTTTTTATGTGATCGTTTAATCCACATAAATGGGTAGTATTTGTCTTTAAACCGACCTCGAGTTAGTAAAAACATTCAACGTACAAATAAGGTCTCAAAAACTGAGCTTAATATATTTATTTTAATTATTACATAATTAAATGTGTTATAGTTTCTTGTCATTACAATTAAACCTTCATGTTTTGAAGTCATTTAGTATTCGCCAAGCACTTTATTATATTTTCTTTACCTTTTATATGACTTTATTTATTCGTAAACAAAAAAGTAATTGCAAGGCAGGTGTCGAAAGGTAATTAAGATAAGAACCTCGAAACTTTGCACGTCTTTAAGAAAGTTACACATTAAATACACGGTTTTACACGGTTTTGGGTCAATGATAATGGGGTTTTAACTCGATTTAAAACGATGTTTTCAACATAAACACACTCACTTGATCTTGGAAAGTAGCACTCTCCGTATACTAAATGGCATTTCGAAAAGCCAGACGAGAGGGCCGTAAACTAAATGGTTTTCCTATCGATTTATGGAACTGCTTAAAGCCAGATTAACACGACTAATGTGAAATAATGTTTGGGAACCAATAAAGTCAAATATGATTTTAATTGGCAGTTTTATAAACCGCCAGCAGTCGGAGGGAGGGAGAGTGAGAGAGAGATAAAGCCTTATACATATAAACTCCTTGGCTATAGACATACAGGTGCAAGGTGTCAAGATGTCGTTCGACAGACGTAGGTATGAGTAGCTTATCGCCAATGGAGCCGATAGGGGAACTTGAGCCATATATTTACGACAGACATAATGGGGGGAGCCATATAATAAACGCAGCATTTCCACATAAGTCCAATTCTTGACACAAACCCAAGGCTGGAAACTGGAAACTTTTGGCTTCGATTGTATGACATTATCCGCGTTATATATACATACATATATAGGAACTAGAAACTTCCAGAAGTAGGACTTGACTCAGCGAAAAATTTAACTTTCTGCATTGGTCATTGGCCTTTTTCAAGAAGTAAATGTATCAGAGATAGAGCTTATCTAAATCATGATACCTTTGTTCTCTCTCCTTCGTCACCAGCAAAAGTTTACTTTTTCGATTCTGATTCACGTGATTTTTGCGAATCTGTCAGATATTTTTAGGCTGCTTGTGTTATCTCTTAAAAGATCGATCACTTGGTGGGTACAAACACTTTTCAATTAGAGCATTTTGTACCTTATCTTATCTATCATTGTACTGGACGTTTTTTTCTCTTAAATGAATTTATTTTTTGAAATCCCCAATGCCTTTACTTTTACCTATTAGAGATCTTAGATACATTTAAATGAAGGCCAAAACGCTGTACTTTTCCTTCCATATTTACACATTTTAGTTCTATTTTGGGGCTTGCGTGTTCAGGCCACTTGATTAAATCTAATTCAACTAATTAAGGCAACTTGCTATTTCCAGATTTTACCGACATTTTTGTTCGGCTTACAAATGTTTGTACGTATGAGCACCTGATGCTTTGCGCCCTTATCTTATCCAAGATATATATGATGTTTTCGTACTTCTTTGACATCCATTCGTATTTATCTTGTATATGTATGAAATTGCAGATTCCAGATGATACGGAGTCTGTCAACTATTGTGCAGCCTTTTTTAGAGTCTGTTTTTTTTCTCTTGTGATTCAGAAAGATAAAAAAAGCGAAGCTCTCTCAGACTGCATCTAAAAAGAAACTCTCTCGTTCGCTGTTGCTTGTACATTGCAGGCAAAGCGTGGAAGAGAGAGCAAGTGACAAATAGCTCTTGTGTGCAAAAGATCTTTCAGAAAAGCAAGCGACATCAAGAGAGCACTTTCATCTTTTTATTCTCAGAGAGCAGCTCAAAAGAAACTCTCTCGTTCGCTGTTGCTTGTACATTGCAGGCAAAGCGTGGAAGAGAGAGCAAGAGACAAATAGCTCTTGTGTGCAAAAGAGCTTTCAGAAAAGCAAGCGACATTAGGAGAACGCTTTCATATTTTTATTCTCAGAGAGCAGCTAAAAAGAAACTCTCTCGATCGCTATAGCTTGTACATTGCAGGCAAAGTGTGGAAGAGAGAGCAAGAGACAAATAGCTCTTGTGTGCAAATGATCTTTCAGCAAAGCAAGCGACATCAAGAGAGCGCTTTCATATTTTTATTCTCAGAGTGCTTGCTTGTACATTGCAGGCAAAGCGTGGAAGAGAGAGCAAGAGAGAGATAGGGCATATGCACCAAGCGGCTTTAAGAGAGGGTTTTTTTTTTTTGTATCTATTTAATGAAAGGTTCTCGCTTCGTTTTTACTTTATTTTCTTCGATCGGAGCAAATGTTTTGGAAATAGAGCTATGGGTAGATCCGCGATCAAGGCCATTTGTTTACCGATTATCTCAAATGCTAGCACTATTGTTTTCTTTCTTGTTCCTTACGTTACGCATTTCTACGGAGCCCAGTTTTTACCGAAAAAAAGATAAAAAACTATTTTATAGCCCGAGATATCCGCATTTTCTTACCTTCCCGATATAATACAGGTTCCAAAGTCATGCCCGCATGTTATCGCACTTAACGTTTTTCACTATCTGCATTAAATTACACAACTAATGGTGGCTAAACGTAGACACACACGGAAAATCGTATTTATAGCCACCAGTATTTGTGTTATCATTATGATAGAATTTGCATAGAGTGGAGAGGATTTTTTTTTTCTGTTTTTTTTTCGGTCATTGATAAGGTGGCGGCGGCAACCGAAATGTATTCTCGATGACATCCGATGGGTGGAAAATTAACGGAGCCGAAACTCAAGTGCTATGTTATTATTCAAGTGCTTCGATGCGAATCGGACGTCAGCCATGGCCTTGAAGGGGCTGTGGGATCTTATAACTTCCTATATCTGCATAGAACAAGAAATATGACAATCAGTCATGTTCCTATTATCAATCACTGACTTCTGATCGGGTTGCAAGTTTAAAATTAAACCAATGAACGAAGCATGAAGCACTCTTAATGAGTCAGAAATTATGAAATCTGGACTTTTTTTTATATAATGCTGACACTTTATGAAAACCCCAATTGTTTACATTTTAAAATGATGACTACTCTACATTGTTCTGTGTAAATTCATCGATCCTTCTCGAGATGATGTCGAACGCAACGTCAGCACTTCCACTTAGTTGTGTGATATCGAATCGCGGAGCTTATCGCCGACTTTGGATGGATTTCTCTCTCTCTTAGTGGAATCAGCGAATTTATGCGGGTCGAAAGTGACCGTGAAATGGGCATGTAAGTCCGAGGGACGGACCAAAATACTTCACGATAAATAAATGTGGTTAAGTAATTGCATTGACCGATAGCCCCAAGTAAGCAAACAACAGAATACACACAACACTGCACAAGAGAGGCACAGTGCACTTGGAAAAAAGGTAAACATTAAATGTATGTTCAGAATATAAAATTGCTTGAAATTATCAGGTATAATTCCCAAGTGTTTGTTACGCAAATGATCAAAAAGTATTTTTTTAAGGAATTTTTCCACTACCTTCAAACTATTTGTTGCCTGTAAGAAATACATTTTCTTTGTATGGAAAGTAGAAGTTTTCCCCAAGTGCGCTGGCGGAACAAGGCGTCCACGAGCGGATGGAAGCTCCTGCGGCGGACAGTTCTTGGCCACCTATGTATGACCTCATCCATCCATCAAACGCGTTATCCAACTGGCCGTCCAACTAGCATTATATATGGGCAAGTCAACGTTGACGAGGCGGCAGCAGGAGCAACAGGAGCGCTGCTATCGACCAAATAACAAATAACCTAACGACTTAGCCTGAAAGTTCAGCAGGTGTACCGTGGGGGGGGGTGTTGTGTGTGTTGTTTGAGCTAGACAAGTGCAATATACACACAGAGATGGGGCATACATTGTACACGTTTCGGGTAAATGCGTGAAAAATTAGGTTTATTTAATACCGAGCCCATGGGAAATGTTTCTAAGTCGAATGGGTTGCGGTTAAGTGCTTATAAATAGGATTTTTGTACTGAACATGAAGTGGAAGTAGCCCCAAATAGCCCCTATTAGGTAAATATGGAACTGATATATGGTAATAATAAATAGAAAAGCCATAGCAAATTATTGGCATAGACATTAAAAGGCGCATTAACAAGTGATAGATGTTTAGTACTGAAGTTAAATTTGAACCCAAACTAGGTCAAGTTATTAAATAAAATCAGAATTTGTGTAAAACAATTGTTAATGGGCAATATTATAACTCCTTACCATCAAATATTAAATACTCTTCTTGAGAAATATTAACTACTATGGAAACCTGTTGAACTTACAAACAAAGTAATTATTTTAATAGAAAAAAGAAGCTAAAAATAGAGATCTCTTTGAACTTCCTTTCAGCATACGTTCGAAGTGTTCCCAACAGATGGCGCCCCCTGCGCCGTTATCTTCTTATCAATGTTTTCTCTCTCTTTCTTCGCTTATCCCATTTGATTCTTGGTCACGCGAGACTATTAATTCGCATTTAGAGGGTATTAGGATTAGTCGCTGCAGCAGCTGTTTTGATGTTGCTAAAGCAGGAAAAGAAACCGTAAAGAGAAGCGAAAAAAATGAAGCAAATCAATAATATATATTTTTTGCTCTCCAAGTGCAGGGTCGCGCGCACTCACACACACAAGCCGCTGACCTTCACACGTACACAGAAGGAGAGTGAGAGAGAGAGAGAGGGAGTGCGGCACGTGAACAGCAAATAAGAGGCTGGCAGAAAGGGAGGGGTTGTTAAATTATGATTA
The DNA here is from genome assembly GCA_008042615.1 of Drosophila auraria. Taxonomy (NCBI): domain Eukaryota; kingdom Metazoa; phylum Arthropoda; class Insecta; order Diptera; family Drosophilidae; genus Drosophila; species Drosophila auraria. The sequence continues at coordinate 1,400 of VNJW01000940.1, read as the reverse complement.
ACGGAAAAGCAAATACAATTATTTTTAAAACTCACTGTCTCTAGTCTTTCTCTATTTCCCTCACTCTCAGTGCTTTTTACTCCCCGCTCATTCATTTGCATTTGTCGTTTTTTTTAGTTGCTTTTTTAACACATTTTTTGGGACAGCGGCCGGCTTTGTTTTTGTTGTTGTGTGTTTGTTTTTTTCCGCGACAGACATTTTTAATAAGCAACGCACACACACACACACCTAATTTGCGCATGATTTCAATGTGTTGTGTGTGTGTTGTGCAAGAGTGTGTGTAACGGAGTTTTGGGAAGTTTCCGTCTCATCTTCTAAAAAAATTACCTGTTGATTTACTTTGTCTCCTTTTTGATCGTCGCTTTCGTCTGCTGTCCGCCACCGAATAGCTGCAACTCGCCTCGGAATTAATTATATACCACTAATTGAGATGAATCGCCGCATTTAAGTATTTCCAAACAACTTTTAACTTTGATTCGCATTTGCTTTAGCGCTCCTTTTCACTCACAACACCACTGACAACAGAAACGCATTTGGGGGGGCGACAAAAAAAAACAATACACAGCGAACGGAAAAAAATAAACACGAAATCTTGTGAAATCTCTGTGCGGCAAGAGAAGAGCGAAGAAGAGACCGGAATGCACTGCTACTTTAATTTAGATTTCTTCTGGAACAACAAAACGCTTGGGCATGAACGGAAAATAATCACAATAGTGGTACCAGACATCGGTTTTTATTTTTCCACATCGGTGAACGGACTTTTCCCTTTACGTCAGTTGGTCACACTAAATGAACATGAACGTTATCAAACTACGTAAGTGCAGATATGGATAAATACGTAATCGTATGGAAAAATACCAAGAGTGTGACCAAAAATTTGTAACATATTTACAATTTCAGTATAATTGTGGTCGCCGGCTTGTAATATTTTCATCACATAAATATTTTGTATTAAAAAAAAGCTGCAAAAGCATAGAAAACTTAAGTCTAGGTTAATTCTTATTTAATAAAACGTAGTTTTTTCAGCACATGCGTAGCTAACGCCATTTTTCTGGCGTCTAGGTACGATCAGTCGGGCATGACATGCAGACTCATGCCACGAAATACTGAACGAACATATCTAGTTTAACCTAATTTACTATTTATTGAATCTGCCTAAGCATATATTTTGTAAACTATGAATAAAATTCAAAAATAATGTGCTAAGGGTAAAGCCTAGTACTCACTAGCGCTAAACCCTTAGCTAGCTGAAAGGGTTTCATAATTCTAGTGTGACCAGGTTTTATGGCGTTCACCGAAAATCCATACGAAACGGCTAAACGGCCATACTGTCAGCTGTGTTTGTTTACAATTCAAATTAAACGCCGCCAAGCCGCGTACCCACAAATACGTGCAAAATA
>VNJW01000939.1:0-11115 GCA_008042615.1 Drosophila auraria | reverse complement strand
AAGTAATCTTTAAAAAATATACTTTTCCCATAAACTTAGTGACTATAAAAATGTTGCCTACTTTTGGGCACATTTTAAAATGGAATTCAAATCCTTAGCTTAATTTTTGTTAAACAATATCTAACAAATATTAAAGTAATCTTTAAAAAATATACTTTTCCCATAAACTTAGTGACTATAAAAATGTTGCCTACTTTTGGACACATTTTTAAATGGAATTCAAATCCTTAGCTTAATTTTTTTTAAACAATATCTAACAAATATTAAAATAATCTTTAAAGAGTATATACCCACTTAAGTAATTTCTATATAAAATATATTCAAAAGATAAATATATATTTATTAAGTGTTTATAAATCCAACTTCAAGTGGTATCTTCACTTTCCATCGAAAGCCATAAACCAGAAAGGACCTCCATTCATGGGGGAATTTAAACTAGGCATCGTAGAAGTACCAAGGGTGGGGGGGGGGGGTGGATTTAATTATGTGGGCTAACTGGACTGGATCGGGTTGCCAGCGTCATCGTGGCTTCCACGTCCACTCAGCTATGCAAATCGAGCTGTCAGCTGAGGCGCGCAATCAAAAGAGCAAATAGGCTGGCGCCTCGCCACAAATAGGGCATTATAACTTTGACCTGACTAGTTATTACTTTCCCACTTCAATTTCCCAACTATATTTAATAATATATACTGTAATTTAGATACCGATTAGGGCATAAAACAAACCCTTTGGCAATCAAAGGCATTACACTTATTTATTTCAATTAAAGTGTGACAAAGTTGGGGAAATTGTAGTTTGCTTTGTGTGTGAGATTTGATGCCCCCTTACTTATGGCCAAAATTGGTAAATGTTTTGGCCCTAATTAGCCGCAAAACTTCCAGCCGAGTGTGGAATTATTAACAGTATTATAACAGCTATGGGATCTGGCTTAAAAATGATATATTTACTTTATATTAATATCTTATATTATATTAACTTTAAGTGTTTCTGTATTTCTGGTATTTCGTTTGAATCTATATGAGAATATATATATATATTCTGCAAGGGTATACAAATTCCGATAAACATAGACTTAAGGTCCCTAGAATGTTTGGTCTTCCTGAATATTTTTAGGCTGGATTATGGGATCTCTGTGGATCTCTCTGCCATTAAACTGTTATATTTATATTAAGCGCAGAACTAGTAGTTCTCTTCCTAATATTTCTGATCGCCTGGCACCTAAAACAACTTACAGTGGGCTTTTCCATCCGTTTTTAGCCCAAGAACTAAGTCCTAGCAGACCCAAAAAGTTCACTGACCTCGCCAGAAGAGATCCCTGTTTCCCGCCGCCTTGCTCCTTTGGCCCTTTGCCTTTTGCCTTTTCCCTTTAACCCCTTGATGGCTAAATGGTGCGAGTTATGGCTCCCATACATGCCCAACCTCTGCACGTGCATGCAATCAACGCGAATCCTGGCCAGGAGCAGGAGTAGGAGCAGGAGCTGGCAGCTAGCAGGCACTGTGTGCTGGCAAACGAGGGCAAATTAGCTGGGCAAGTGCGGAGGATGGCGAAATTGCCGCCATAAATGCTCGCTTGGCGTGTGCCCCTGCCAACGAGGGTACCAAAGAGAGGAGAGGAGGAGGAGCAGGTCGGCACGCTGCAGGTCAATGCCATTTCGGGCCATTTGGCGGCCAATTGCAGTTGTTTTTCGCGTGCCGGGCAACGAAAGCAATCGATTAACACAGCTGCCAATGAAGCCAGTTTGTAGCCTAGTTTTTTATATTTTTTTTAAGGGACTTTCATGGTAAAAAATGTATTTTTAATATTTTAATAGGTGAGCTAATTTTATTAATTTAATTAAAGATTTTTTCCTTACTATTATAAACCAATTTTAATGGCTTAGGGTTAGAATCTGTAATTGCACCTTTTTCCTTGAAGAAAAATCCATTTAAATATTCAAGAATTCCTCCTAGTTCTTAAGAAATTAAACTTTTAATAAGTTTCTGTAGATTCTTTAAACCCTTAACTCTAGAAAATTCCCGCCCATAACTTCTATAGCTTCCCCCCAAAAATTTCTATAAACTCCTGAAGATTAATTCTCTGAAAGCAAAAACAGACTCCTGCTCCTGACACTCACCTTTTGTGGCTGTGGCCGTGACTTTCTTGCGTTTTCCGAGTCCAAAAATGGTCCTAGTCCTGGCCCTGCTGCTCCATCAACAATGGCCGGAGATTAGTGGACAGCTCTCCAGGTCGGAATGGGAATGGAAACCCGTTTGGTTCCGGCTTGACCTACGCTCCCTGGAGCTCCTCGAGCGGAACAAAATGGGTAATGAATGCAGTTGCCACTCGGCTGGAGTTGCCATGGTGACAGGTTGGAAAGTGCACCACCCGCTCGCCGCCCAATCCCAGCCAGAAATTCCGTGGCTGCAGTTAGCGTTAATTAGGATGAATGGCAAAGGCAGGGAAAGTTGAAAGTAGAAGGGGTGTGGCTCTGGGCTTGGGTCTGGGTCTGTGTCTGGGTAATGGGTAATGCAATGGACGAGGTGCAGCCTCTCAGTTCAAGGCCACCGCTGATGCCCTGGACTATTGTTCCGGACTTAATGCTGTCTGATTTGGTGAGGTTAGGTTTAATCTGCTTAGCAAAAGAATGGCCCTAGCCTTAACCTATTTAGCGGGATCCTCATGATGGGAATCCCTATTATTTGTTGAGTTAATTTCCAAAGCTACGAGCAAGGGGTTTAAAGGGGAATTTAATTTGCACAATAAATGTGTTTGATAACATATCGAAATTATCGATTTTTTGACAGAGGAAAGGGTATATCAAGCTGGTTTTAATTTATTTAATATTAATTACAATTCCTTTATTTGTTTAATTAATTCCCAGGGCTATGTGGAAGGACTTTATAAGGAGAATTCTTTATTCACAATTTTTTAAGTCTTTAATTATTGAAATGTATTCGATAACATATCGAAATTATCGATATTTTGATACAGGAAACAGGGAATGTTGTGCTAGGTGTAATTTTCTCTCTATTTAATCTTTTTTACAATCCTTTTTATTTGTTTAATTAATTCCCAAAGCTTCGAGCAAGGATTTTTTAAGTAGAATTTAATATTTATAATTAATGTGTTCGATAACATATCAGGAAACGATATAGTGGGTTTATTTTAATTTGTTCTATATTTAAATTCTTACAATCCTATTTGTTCTTTACTTTAGAGAAAGAAATCCTTCACAGCGACTCAAGACCGCTTGGATATATATCCGATATGAGCGATATTATATGAAAGTAATCGATAACAGACTATTTTTTCGATTTCGATAGTTTTTAACCGATTTTTTCGATACATTTTCCCAGAGAACCCTTTCTGATTATATCAATTTCTTGAATTTCCAGGTTCACCCTCTCGTACATCCTGCTCTGCTCGCTGATGTGGTGCCTGTACTTCGTGGTGGACGGCGGCTCGGAGGACTTCTGGCGCCCCATCTCGAGCAGCTTCTCGATGCTCTCGCTGGTGACGATCATGGCGCTGTGCTTCACCCACTGGGAGCTGTACCGCGACCACCGAACGGTGACCTCAGCCGTGACGGCCCTGCTCCTGTGCGGCGCCTCCCTGGCCTTCCTCACCTACACGGGCAGGGCCTTTAGTCCCTTGGGTCACTTTGCCATCTGCCTGGAGATTGTGCTCCTGATCTACACGGCCCTGCCGATGCCACTCTGGCTGGGCGCCAGCATAGCCATCAGCTACTCCATCGCCTTCGAGATGGTCTCGCACATGGTCATTGGCTGCAGCGGCATCCATGGCGGGGCCATGCAGGGATCGGTATCGGGCGGAGCAGCGGGCACTACTGGAGATCCCAGCAACAAGATCCTGGTCCTACGGATAATGGCCCATCTGAGCGTCCACCTGGTGGGGGTCCATGTGCTCATCATGAACCTGGTCCGCATGCGAGGCACCTTCATGAAGGTCGGCCAGAATCTCCTAGTGCGCCGCCAGCTGGAGATGGAGAAGCAGCTGAAGGAGAAGATGATACACTCGGTGATGCCTCCGAAAGTGGCCGACATGCTGCTCAACGAGGGCGGCACCGGGGGTCTGGATGCCGGGGGGATGCCTCCGGAGTCACATTATATGCGTCCGAGAGCCTCCAACGATGTCAAGTCCCTGTTCCGGCCCTTCCACATGCACAGCATGGAGAACGTGAGCATCCTCTTTGCGGACATTGTGGGCTTCACGAGGATGTCCTCTACGAAGACAGCGGAGCAGCTGGTGGAGATCTTGAATGATCTCTTTGAGAGATTTGATGACCTTTGCTCGCTGAGTGGCTGCGAGAAGATCTCCACGCTGGGCGATTGCTACTACTGTGTCTCTGGGTGTCCAGAACCCAGGGCTGATCATGCCATCTGCTGCGTGGAAATGGGTCTGGGCATGATCGATGCCATGCGCTGCTTTGATGCCCAGCGGCATGAGGGCGTCAAGATGCGGGTGGGCGTCCACACGGGGACCGTGCTCTGCGGCATTGTGGGCACTCGGAGGGTGAAGTTCGATGTGTGGAGCAATGATGTTAGTTTGGCTAACAAGTAAGTTCCCATCCTGGCTAGGAATCGAATCTCTTGTACTTAATTCTTTCTTTTTTTCTGCCCAGAATGGAATCCTCGGGCCGGCCGGAGCAGGTTCACATCTCCCAGGAGACTTCCAGCTTCTTGGGGGATGCCTATTACCTGGAGGAGGGCGAGGAGGTTTTCGGTGAGTATTCTTGGGGAAATCCCAGAAGCCTCTAGCTCCTAGTCCCAAATAAGGAGAGTAGCCTAGCGGTCTGAGTGCCGGATTTGCGTTGTTTTTGACAACATCCCTCTTCCTATCCCTCCTAGGTCACCGCACCTACTTCGTCGTCGGCCGCCGTCGCGACTTCTGTCGCACCAACAGCCTGAGTCCCAGCATGCCGGCGGCCAGCTCCCTGCTCCTCCCCGGCGGCCATGTGGCCTCCCTGTCGCAGAGCGCCACCAATGTCTCGGTGGTTCAGCCCAATGTCCCGCCCGCCTCGCCGGTGGGTCAGCTCTCCAGCTCGCTGAATCCCTCGCCGGTGCTCTCAATGCGTCCCCGCCTCACCTCGCTGAGCATGAAGCTGCGCAAGAAGTCACAGAGTCGCGACCGGGACAGGGACGTAGAGCGTGGCATCATTCATCCCCCGGCGGCAGGTGTGCCTCCAGTAATTGTGGTCCGCGAGAGACCCAAGATCATCATTACCACCAAGTCCTTGCCGGGCAGTTTGGACTCGGATGAGCAGCCCATGGAGGGCAGTCCGCCGCGAATGAATCCTCCGCCTCCACCCCCACCACCGCCGCCAACGGCCACGAAGATCAAGATGAAGGTGTGGAAGGTGACAAGGTTCCTTAAGCGCTTTGAGGATTTGGCCAGCAGGAATGGGAGTCCCAGCAGTAGCTCCACCTCGGCGGCAGCAGCAGCTCTGGAGGAAAGGGAGAAGGAAAGGGAAAGAGAACGGGAAAGGGAGAAGGAGGACCTCAACCTGAATTCCGAGGAAACCCTGGCCTTCATGGACAACCAAGGCCAGAATGGCTGCGGCTACCAGCAGCTGCCCGTGCTCGTGGAGCAGCGTACCCAGCAGACCCTGGACATACCCAGTGCCGCCCGGCCAGTGCTCCATCATGCAGCCACCTCCACGGCTCTAGCCAGCAGCGTGCTCCGCTCCCCGGAGACGGCGGCGGCTGCCAGCGGCGGCTGCTGCTCACCCGGTCAGTACTCCATGTACGACGACATCATCGATGTGAGGTCCTACATCAGTCAGTCGAGGAGCGACATCTCCCCTTTTGGACGATCAGGCAGCTATCGATCCCAGTGCGGACGCCAGTCCACAGGAGGCAATGGAGGGGCAGGAGGAGCTACTCCCAGCTGCTCTCAGGCAGTGCCCACAGTAGAGCAATCTCCCCTGCCACGTCCCAGGGCCTCAACCCTAACCACGGGCAGGCCCGGCACCGGCAACAGCCTGGAGCCGGGCTGCTCCTCCTGCCTGCCAGCCCCGGCAAACTCCGGCTCGGGAGGAGGGATCTACCCGCCCACCCACTCTCGCCAGTCGAGCATTTGTCCCTCAGCCACCTCGCGTAAGGATTCGGGCATCAAGAGCAACTCGCGGAGGTCCTCCATCCAGCAGCAGATCTACGCCCTCAACCAGTCGGCGATAAGTCAGCACCGCGTCTCCGGCTACTTCACCAGCTCCACGTCGAGCATCTCCAACCTGGGCGAGGTGGGTCAGGGTCTGGCCCTGGGCCTGCCCTTGGGCCTCCCCTCAGTGCAACCGCCGCCGCCTGCCCTGCTGATGCCCGCCTGCTCCTCCCAGATGGCGGATCCTTTGGCCGCCTGCCTGCAGCAGCTGCGCAAGCAATCCGATCTGCAGCTGATCAGGTGTGTCCGCGACAATGCCAGGTCGCAGAGGAGCTACCTGGTGAAGCCACCTTTGAGGAGGTTTAGTCTCTACTTCAAATCCAGGCAGTTGGAAAGGGATTTCCGGTCCAAGGCCCATCGCTTTGGGGCCGAGAATGAGACAGAGGGACCGCCGACCCTGGCCACGCCCAGGTACAACACCTACATAGACATCTTTGTGGGCATAGCAGTGTACCTGTGCATCTCCGTCTCCCTGTTCCTGATGACCCAGAACACGGTGAGTCCCAGCTTCAGGCTGTGGGTCACGCTCTTCTCCTGCTTTACGGGCATCCAGGTCTTCGCCTTGTTCCTGTTCACCCGCCAGATGTGTCGCAGGCAGGGTGGAGGAGGTTCCTCTGTTAGCCATCGCCTGCGATCCAAGTCCACCCTCAGCGAGGTGGATGTGGAGAGGGACCCAGACAGGGATAGGGAAAGGGATGTCCGAACCCGAGAGAGGGAAAGGGAGAGGCAGGCCTCGACCACGCCCATTTCCTGCGCCGATCGCATCTTCGAGGCCATCTCCAGCTGGTATCCCTGGCACATCTGCCTGGCCGTTCTGATGGCCATGCCCGTGCTCCTGATCATCGCCAACTTCCTGCTGCTGGACCTGGAGCAGCTGGAGGCCTTCGAGTACCACTATGGCTTCCTCATCTTCGTGTGCATCGTCCACTTTTGCAACTTTACGCAGCTCAACTGTTGGGTGAGGAATGTCCTGGCCTTCCTCGCAGCCCTCTGCTTCGTGGGGATTGCCGTCTCCCAGCTGATGGTCTACAGAGAGAACAAGGAGGAGCAGCAGCAGGAACAGGAGCAGGAGGGCGGCTCCCCCTCCTCTACGAACTTTAGTGAGGAAATCAAGTGGTTCCAGGACTATCACGTGGAGATCTACCTGGACTTGCTGCTCATCCTGGTGCTGGTGTGGTTCCTCAATCGGGAGTTTGAGATTGGCTACAGGCTTACTTTCTATGGGAATGCCGTGGCCAACCAGGACAAGGTGCGGGTTCAGAACATGAAGAACCAGGCTGATATGCTGCTGCACAACATCATCCCGAAGCACGTGGCGGAGCATCTGAAGAACACGGCCAAGTACTCGGAGAATCACCACAACATCGCCATCATCTTTGCCTCCATTGTGAACTTTAACGAGATGTACGACGAAAGCTATCTGGGGGGCAAGGAGTTCCTTCGCGTCCTCAACGAGCTCATCGGGGACTTTGATGAGCTCCTCTCCCGGCCCGAGTTTCGGGCTGTTGAAAAAATCAAGACCATTGGCTCCACCTTCATGGCGGCCAGTGGCTTGGATCCCTCGCATCGCGGCCTGGGGGACGAGCACATACACACGCTGATGGAGTTCTCCATTGCCATGCAGGAGGTGGTGGATGCCTTCAACAAGGACTTGCTGGAGTTCAATTTGATCCTGAGGATTGGCATGAATGTCGGGGATGTGGCCGCTGGGGTCATAGGCACCAGCAAGCTCTACTATGACATCTGGGGCGATGCGGTGAATGTGGCCTCCAGGATGGACTCCACAGGTCTGCCCAATCGCATTCAGGTGGGCAAGGATTGCCTGCCCTTCCTCACCAGCAACTATGAGTTCGAGCCTCGTGGGAGTGTCTATGTGAAGGGCAAGGATCACATGGAGGTCTTCTTATACGTGGGTAGAAGGGAGAAGCCTTTGGGTGAGGAAGGGGAAGAGCAGGAGGAGCATCAAGAGAAACTACAACTTACCGGCAAAGAGCAGAAGCAGGAGCAGGAGCAGGAAGAGGAGCAGCAGCAGCTGGAGCTGGAGGAGGCGGCCGCCGAGGACGAAGAAGATGAGGATGAGGATGATCTGCACTCCAGCGAGACCACAACCCTATTCAAGTCGCAGGAGTCGCTGCAGGCCAATGGAGGCAGCCACCTGGCTCCGAGCAACACCAACTCCCTGCCAGTGGAGACCTGAGAGGAGAGCCAAGCCAAGCCACTTGAAGAATGGTTTCAAAAATGCATTTAAAGACTCTCAAAGAAAGGAGGAGGAAGCTCAAGGAAGCAGGAGAAAGCAGAAGGAAGCTGGAGAAGATTCGGAGCAGGAAAAGGAGGAAATGGAACATACAAAACAAGGGCGGGGCGGGGGATTCAATGGAAGGGGGTTTTTGGAGGTTGAACATCAACCGCGATTTTTGTGATAATAAATGAATATGAATAGATAGAAACGATAAACGATAGGAAAGATAACGATAGTGACGATAAACGATAAATGATAAATGATAAATGATAGAAACGATAAATGATAGAAACGATTAACGACAGAGACGATAAATGATTAATGATAAATGATAAACGATAGTGACGATAAATTATAGAATCGGTTTAAAGTTGCTAGTGATGGGTCGATTGATTGATCGATTAAATAATTTAATAATTCATTAATCGATTGATTGATCGATTGTTGTTATGGCGGTGGGTTTAAGTAAAGTGCAAAGATATAGAGAACAGATACCAGACGAAAAACACAAACAAAAGAACCGAAATCGAGTTAAATATCGATTTTAATCGATCAATTCTGTGTATTTAATTTGAAAAGAAACTCAAACCCTATATTTTATGCGCCTATTTTATCTTCCGCCGCTGTTTTTATTTTCTTTTTTTTAATAGCCGTAACTAAACTAAATTTTAACTTAAAAAAAAATAAATTAACATTTAAAAACTAAAATTTAACTAATGTACGTGGCTTTAAGTGTGCGCATTTCGGGGCGTCAGTAGCGAATTATATATACACATTATATTTGTATGTTTAGACGGACTGTGTGTAGTTTCAATGTAACTTGGTATTCATAAGTAACCTAATTAATTAAATTAAAATTAATTTAATGTTTTTTTTTTGAAGGAGAAGGAGAAGCCAACGAATGGATATTACCTGTATGTGTATTTGCTGTTGTTCATGTTGATCCAGTCTGTATGTCTGAGTGTTTAAGTGTATATAAATGTATGTAGCTAAAAAGTTAGACGAATGTGTCGGCCATATATGTAAAGCTTAAGACAAAAGGTTTAGCAATTGCTTAGGTTTAAATGGGTTTTGAGTTTTGTGGAATTTCCAAGAAAATAGAGAATGAGAGTTTCAAAACCGCAACGATTTACCCCAAAAAGTATGCACCAAATGCTTGCCATACGCTTTCGGTAATCATTTTGTAAGTCTTTTTGTATAATTTACAACACACCTTTTGTGCAATACAAGAATACTAATAACGAAATCTCTATTTCCGCTAAAATCAGTGAAAAAAAGAAAAATATATGTAACACCCATGCATATATAGATTATATAGTATATGCTGTCAATGTGTACGTGTATTTGCAACCTATGGACCCTATTGTATTTTTATATAAACAAAATATATGTATTTTCTACTAATTTATTGAAACAAAAGAAAAACCAAACATATTCTTGTCTTTTTGAAAAATCTAAATGTACATACTATATACGATATATGTATTGATATTTATAATTGTATATTTTTTATAAAAAAAAAGAGAGAGCAAAGGTATAAAAAGAAGAAAAGAATGTGCGAATGATATATGGATATATGATATATATTTATAAGAGACAACTCAAAGTCTAGATCCTGTTTACGATTTACGATGTGTAGAAATGTTTAAATGTTGTTAAAGCCATCAGCCATCCATCGGATCGGGTCCTACGTGTGTTTTAGCAAAAGATTTCAAAGAGTTTATCGAAATGTTATAGGCAAACCTCCTACTAAACGAGATGTGTGTAGAAATCAAAAATAAACAAAAGGCAGCAGTCTTATATTGTATGTACTTAACAAAACACAGAGTGTTCTTTTATTTGGGGCTTGGGCAAGGGAATAAAATATAAATTAAGAAAATAAATCAAATGATTGTAAAGCGAAGAATATGCAATATTTATTTTAATCTATATTTTAAAAAGGAAAGGATTCTGCTGTTTCACAATGTAAGATTGAGACGAAGAGTAAGAAAGAGGTCAGCGGGGTACTTTCTAACACTAATTGACGCAGAACAACATTTGAAACACTGCCTAACTATAATAAGCAGTTTCCAACACTGCTTTGCCAACACTGCTTAACCAACAATTTTTGAAAAACCCCAGTAGGTGCGGCTCAAATAGGCCTTCTCGAAGCTGTCATCTCGCCGCCGGGTGTGGCTCAGGGGGTAGAGATGACTGACGAGAACAAAATCTCTCTGCCCCAAGGCACTGCCCGGTCCGGGTTCGAGACCCGGTAGTAAGAAGCATGGTAACAGGGACTAACTAACTAACTAACAAATCTTCATAACGGAAAGACAATTAATATCGGCGATGACAGGATGGATTAACGAGAACTAGGAGGAGACCAGATATAGAGCACTAACGAAACGCGAAGCTAAAGAAGGCGGAAAGATCAACAACAAGGACAGCTAAAGCAGCATTTAGGAGTAAAAGATATCGAAATTGAGCAGTGTAAATAAATAAAATAAAATATAATATTTTTTCTTTTTTTTTCTCATGTGTATTATTTTTTTTTTTCGTATTTTCTTGTGGCTGATTCTGCCACAAGTGGTAGAAAGATCTTATCGCTTATCTCTGTCAACAGTTCTCCTTGCCGTCTCTCCGGATGGATGGCTTGCTCCCTCTGCGCCCTGCTCTGCCGTGTCATATGTTTTTTTTTGGCCAAGGCGCTGATAAGGTGGCCAGCGCTGTCTGTCACCAC
>VNJW01000938.1:0-17283 GCA_008042615.1 Drosophila auraria | reverse complement strand
GAGCTAGGAAGTGCCTTTGCTACTCTACCATCAATTGCATCCATGCCAGGAGCCTTAGTGGGAACCAGTCGCTTAATATGATCACGTACCTCATCTTGATCCACAGGCCGCACAGCAACAGGAGAACCAAAGAAGAGCCCAAACCTAGAGATTGTTGTCTGGGTCTCCTGGCTTGTTGCAAAATCAAACGGAGTAAAGCGTCTCTCCAGATCGCCTGCAAATACTTCAGCAATAGCGGAATCGCTGTGAGCCCAAGTACCATCGCTTCGTTTAAGAGAAAACCTGGGAAGTGGCTGCCTTTTTAGGTTTCGGGTGCATTTCCAGAAAGCAAACCCATGATCCTGGTTAGGATCGATGGCACTGAGATGATTTACGAAAAATTCCGACTTAGCCAAGCTGAGAACTTTCCTAAGTTCTGAGACAGATGCCTTCCACCTAGTTAAATCGATTGTATGCCTTGTCCTCATCCAGGTACGACGAAGTGCATGACCCTTTCTGGCCAAGGCTGCAATTTCAGGCTTTTGTGATGTCCAGGATGGCGGAGCAATAGATATACATCTTGCAGGAGGGGCAGCTTGATGAATTTTGTCTACTAAGTCCTGAGCAAAAGAATCAATGTCATCCGCCGTTACAAGTGATGGGTTATCTTCTACAACTGCCAATGCCAACACAACTTGCTGTGAATCAATTATGTCCTTTTTTTAATCAATTCATGCAATGTGGTACCCCTTTGGCTAATTTAAAACGAGCTATGACAGAAGCACTTGAGAATGATGGACATGTTGTGATAAAATGATTTTTTGGCTTACGGAACAAACATTTAGCTGTCTCCGGAGTTCTGTTTGTTTGTTTCTTCCCATCTAGAGCGAGTCATTCCGTCAATATGACAATTTGAATTAAAAGTGCGTTTTCAATAACCTTCGCCAACGAACAATAAGGACTCATATATTGGCGATACTGTATTAATAAGCGACCACAGTTGACCGATCGTTCATATGTCAGCTATAAGATATAGTTGTCCGACTTTAATGAAATTTGGAAAGTATGGCTTTATTTAAATTAAAACACCATGTACTAAGTTTTATTCTGATATCTTTAAAAACAACGAAAATCAACTTTTTCGGGCAGAGCGTTCCTTAGGCAGCTATAAGATATAGGGGTCTGATTTGCATGAAATTTGAAATGTATAGCTAAAATATAATTAAATGATCATATATTTATTTTGAGACCAATATCTCAAAAAACAGCAAAAATATAACATTTTGATCATATCTTTTCTATGGCAGCTATAAGATCCGATTCCGGCTGTTCCGACATATATACTAACTTCAAAAGAAAAAAGACTATCTGCAAAGTTTCATTAGGAAAGTTCAAAAACTGAGAGACTAGTTTGCGTAGCAAAGGACTTGTGAAAATAATTATAATAACCTGCAAATTTATAATAACCTGCATGGATATAAAAAGAGGCACTCTTTATAATAAACTTGCTTTAGAGCAGCAAGAGCTTTTGCATAATTCTTATCCGTCACCTGAAAGACTTTGACAGTACCTAGTGCTTCGATTTTTAAACAACACAATTTAAGTTTTCAACGTTGCTTAGGAAAGGGGGACTATCAATTATGCTCGAAATTAATCCAATAAATTTTTTGAATTCAGAATACTACTTTTGCTACTACTTTGCTTTTTTTAGTTTTGTCTATTTTCGGGGGCAATGTTTTCGGTGGCTAGCGGGAGGGGAAGAGACTTTTTTCTTATTCCGCCTCCGACTTATTCCCAAGTTCGAATTCTCAGATATGCACATTTAAATAGGCGCTAGTGTTGGTTGGTTGATTCGTGGAGCAAAGCCACTGACGAAATCGTGTCGATCGAAACGCGTCTGGTTACCCGCTTTACAACAAAGATCTGTGTAAGATCTTGGCAAATAGTAAAGTCTTGACTTCCGTATGAGAAGTTAAGCCGATTAAACCTCGAGTTAGCTAAAACCCCTCAATAACAAATGTAGGTCGCCAAACAAAACTTCTAAATATTGATTATTAATATTTCGCAAAGTGTTATACTGTTCGAAAATATACTGTTACTCCGACCCCAATTACTCAAGCCAATCGAACTCCGTAAGAGTGTACTGAAATTTAATGAGCGCAGTGTTATCCAAAATAATTTTTTATTTAGTTATGAGCCCAGTGAAAACAAAGAAAAGCTAACATGAAAAATCACTCAACTAATTTTTGATGTTTGTATGTATGTAAGCTGGGCTTAGCTGCTCCAACCAAAAAATTTCAAAATGGCTTCAATGTCCAACGATACGAATCCGACGAAGTGTCCAATTATATGGCTTACAATGTCCACCCGGGGGCGCCAAAAGTTCGCGCAAATCACGGAAAATTTTATTTTAATTGTTTCAGACAGACGAGCAAATAAAATTTCTGGGCGCCTTGGTTTCCAAATTGAGAGTGTCCGATTCAAACTTATTCAAGTACTTCAAAGACATTAATTGATTTAAGTTCTCGTGAGTGCAAGAGAGCTTTTCTTAATACAAAATATACAAGATTTTATGTACCAATTGTTACATTGTTTAACAAAAGTAAATCGCCACCGAGTTGACTGAACAGTAATCTTCAAAACTCAAAATGGAACATTTCAACGAGGAGTTACCAAGCTATTTCTTTGACCACTTCGTCTCTATGTATAACTTTGTCTCTATCACCATTTCTTATCCTTACGTATTTTGAATAACCTTGCATCTTACAGCGCTGATTCAATCCGACCATTGCCGGGCCGTATGTGCAGTTTTGTTATTGTTAATTCCTGGCGAAAGAGGAGAGATCAATTCGATAGAGCTACATATCAGGAAGAGGCATACACAGAAACTTATCGTTTAATAACGTCCATGCTTATCATCCGATTTTAAACTTGAACTGCGCGCAACGGATTAGACAGATGGACGGACGGACGGACAGACGGACATGGCTTAATCGACTCGGATGGGGTCGGAGATGCTTCCTTCTCCCTGTTACATACATTCTCGGTTTGCACAAAGTTATAAAAAGTTGAATAAGTTTTAAATACTTACCTTGTTTCAAAGTTGTAGGTGGGTCTTTTGATGAACAAAAAAGAAGGCAAGAAGTCAATAAACACGCGCTTAACCCAGGGTGCCATTCTATGGGTTTGGGGTGAACGAAAATGCACGTTCAAAACGACAACAGTCACGCAGATACTTAAAATAATGTTATAAAAATGTAATAATTATATGTAGTTAGTTACAGCAATATTACCTTATAGACACGAGAATCATAGCAAATATCAAATATTTTCCCAATAACGGCACAACCAGTGATGTTGGAGGAATGATTTCAACCACCAATAGAAAGAACACATGAAGACTAATAAGAATTGATATAGAAAGTGTAACCTTTAATAAAAGAAAATGTTATATTACTATTAAAATCTTTGAATAAATTAATTTTACAAACCTTTTCTCCACTATCCGATGGTAGATAAAAAGTAAGAACGGTTAAGAAAGATATTCCCATACACGGTATAATTATATTAACAGTATAAAAAAGGGTTTTCCGCCTCATAGTTATATTGAATGTTATGTCCAAATAGGGTTCATCGCAACATGTATAAAACTTTTCATTTCTGAAAAATATAAAACAATTTATATTAAAACAGTAAGTTAGCCTAATATGCATTAATGCGTAAACTAACAATTGCCCCTTTTAACTATAAGGGCGATATAACTCAGTTTGAGTTATGTAAATTTAAAAAAAATATGATTCAACGAATTTAGAAGGTTGGTGTACCCCTATTGAGCCCAGCGAATCGCGTATTAATCTGGGTTTTACGTTTAGTAATAACATATTTTGATGCATAAATGTATTAAAATATTGGTAGAGCCCTTGGACTATTACGAATACTTTTTTATTTCACTTTAAATACCTGTCCATTCAAATTTTAGCTTTAGAAGCAAAAAGTATTCTTATGCCAACTTTGTATTACGGTTTTTAAATTTATTTTTTGAACTGTGGTTCTAGTGATATGAATAAGTTAGATATTGCCTATAATACAATTGTCGGGTATACGTTTAAATTAAGTCGTCTCGATCACGTATCCCACGGTTAATGTGTAGGCTTTGACAGTACACTGTCTGCCTTGTGTCGCCGGAACTAGAACATGAACCAGTTGGACTATGGATGGTGCATATGAGGGTCTGAAGACTCAGCGACAGCCTCTGATGAATGCAGGGAAATGAGTAAAGCTTGCGTTGGGGTCAAAACAATTACTGATTTTATTGAGGAAACTTAACGGTATTTATAGCTAAACAATGTATAAACAATATGCTTATGTCAACGAAATTGTGTGTAAAAGAAATGTGGGTTACTGTGTATTATGATCTATGCAGAAATGGGAACGGTGCCCAATTTGACTTCTTCATGTAAGCATAATATGCATTCGCGCTTGACTTGACAATCGCTACTTTTGTTATTGCATATACATATTGCGGACACTGAACATTCTCCCGGCCGTTGAACAGGGGGTCAACCATCGCTAATGTTGAAAGCAAACCTACGTGGGGTAGGTTCAGGTAACGACTGCTCAGCATTTTCCTGAGGTTTGAAGGTCTGTTGTCGTGGCTTCCATTTGCTGTATTGGCGTTGTAGAATGAATGCAATGCTCACTATAATTAATATTGCTAAGGCCACATAGGCAGCTACTTGATGATGCTGCGCAGTGCTTGAGTGATTTTTTCATGTTGCATCCTTCAGTTTGGTCAGTCTTTGTTGAAGGACATCTCATTCGTCTAGTTTGGATACTCGGGTTGTAGTTTCTTGAGCTGGTTCTGATATTTCTTCTACGTCAAATTTTGATTTTGTTTGAACAGTCTCACATAGTGTTTTAGTCTTGTTGTTAAACAACTGAAATTCACACTGATTGTCCGCGCTAAACGTAGCTTGATGATTGAAATTCGTCTTTAGTCAATCCCATAAATTGATCTCTATGAGCATTGACGGCAATGATATTTGTCTTGATATCGAATCTATGCCAGCTTCCTGCCTTCCACGCCGGTATGGGGATGATTCTGAACACTTCTTGCTGCGCTGTGAATACCAGAGGTAGTGTAATCTTGAAGATTACATGATCGGCGTGCATTTTCCGATGATACCGGTAACATTTGAGCTGGTAGAAGATGATCCCGAACTTGATCTAGTTGATCTCTCAGTTGCTGAGGAGATACTATCATAGGACTAATGGTTTAGTGGCGGACATCAGTAAGGACGCTAGCTATCTCATTTTGCATCCGCTGCATCCCCGTTGCCAGCACAGTTAGCTGGGCTGTTAGGACCATGAATGCTTGCTGTAGATAGTCGCCTTCGTATTTGCCTCTCTCTCTGTAGATAGTTATAGCTTACTGATTCGCTTGTCATTGGCTGAATTTCTTTTTCTGACAACATTTATAGTAAAATCGAGAACACACGTTTGATTCTTGAGCAGCATCATCAGCACATCATCGTTGGATTCAACTTCGTTTATGACCTTGGCCATTCCTTCTGCATAGTTTGAATCAAGTACGCCAAATAATGAGTGCGCTACGTTTCCGACTATATCAAGTGGTGATCTGCGCTGTCGGGAATGGTTAATCAAATCATTTCAAGCTTGTAACTCGCCATATAAGTGTCGAAAATGCTCACGTATAGAGTTACAGGCATTTGCATTTCGAAATTCTGAACACTTATGTTTTAGTTCAGTAATCCCGTCAGATAGTATTCTCATATCGGTCCAATATGGTTCCAAGTCGTCGTAGACGATGATGGTCCATTATGAAATTGCCATTTTGCAAGTGCTGAGCCTTTCGTAGAATATTTCGGGTTGATCTGTGAACTGCGTCACATTTATTGGTTGTCCCATTGCCAGTGGGAGAATGAGTAGCATTGCCAGCAATTTTGGAAGATCGGAAGCTTCAGCTTCTTCCTCTGTGTTGGGATTTCTTCTGAGATCGTTGTTTCTACGATGGAGCTGCGAGGACGTTTTGTGGCTTTTTCTTTCAGAGCAGAGCAAGCCGAGTAACTGCGCGTTTGAATACTCCAGAGGCAGTTTTAACATCTACTACCCGGACGTCGTTGTCCTTGCCAGGATAGGTCTTTACTATCCATTCCCATTCGCCAACTCATCACCGGCACGTTGTCTTCCTTTACGAGAACTAGTGGTCCTTCTTCAACATTCTGCGACATGGTTTTCCATTTGTTACGCATTTGAAGTTCTTGTAGATACTCCACGGACCACTGATTCCAGAACGCTTGCTTTAGTCTGGATACTAATTCCCATCTTTTCACCAATGTTTTTCCGGGTGAGGCGAGGTTCACATCAGGAGGAGCGGTCAATGGCTCACCAATCAGAAAGAGTTAGGGCTAATGTATCAGTCGGTTCTGATGACATGGGGGTAAGCGGCCGTGAATTGAGGATTGCTTCAACTTCAATGATCACAGTGTTGAGCTCCTCAAATGTTAACGACGACGTGGCTGTGACTGATACCAGTAGTCGCTTTGCTGATTTGATGATGGCGCTCGGGGCGGTATGATCTTGAATTCCACCTGCGATTTGTTGCAATGGTGGATAATTTGGGGTGGGCCTTATCCGAGAAGATTGCTTCTTCTAAGGTCTTTAATTGATTTTTGGCGCCGACGAAATTGGTTGCGTTATCGCAGTGAATGGTCTGGCATTTTTCGCGTCGACTCAAAAATCGTCGAAGAGCGGCTAAGAATGCCTTTGTCGCGAAACAGCAAAACACTGCTATATGGGCCTTGTTGGGTCTTTTCCAGCGTGACCGTTTATGGTATTTTTTACAATGTAAAAAACGCTCTCGCTTGCCATAAAAGCATTATTTTGTTGAAAATTTAACTTTATTTAGTTAGACACCATGCTAGTGAGAAAATTAAATAAAATTCTGAAAAAAATAGTTCATTTATGGACAGCTAGAGCGGTTTTTACATTGTAAAAAATACCATAAACGGTCACCCTGGTCTTTTCCCACGGATCTTGTGATGATGAAGAATGGCAGCGCCTGTGTTACTCGATCCGCTGGAAGGTTGCCCATAATTTGTTGCATTAATTTGAGGCGTGCCTTTGTACATTTGACACAGCAGTGAACAATGCTTCTTGCCATTGTTTTATCATTGACAATCCAGAACTGCTTTCTGGCAATGGCTCGTAGTGGTTGCGCTCCACAATGCATGTTCTTTTCATTCATCTCTTTCAATAGCATCCTCACAATCGGATCATTGTAAGGAAGCAGGATTTGGTGCTTCGCATTATATGGAAGTTGAGATTCCTCTAGTCTACCTCCGACTCTGATAAGTCCGTCCTTCCCTTGTATAGGGGATAGGATGATGATCGAGCTCTTTTTGTCCACGGTCTCGTGGTTAAGAAGCTGTTTGCATTCAGCAGCGAAATCAATCTGCTGAATGGTGCGAAAGATGATAATCCTTGCACGAGTCAACTCACCGACACATAGTGTGGTTGTAGTGGTTCTGTTCCATTTGTTAGCATTTGTTACAGAATCGCATCATATATTGCAGTTTATGAAAGGAGTTGCTATGGTTACACTTGTAGAGTTCTCCTCCAATCTGATCTTTACATGTTGGAAGGCTTACTTGTTTTGACCGTCGTTCCGAATCGCTGGGAACGATGGTTGGTACTTTGGGCCACTTGTCACAGGAACCGTGTAGAAAGAGCGGTTGTGTTGCGCTAATTTGCTGCTCCTCTTGATAGTACGGGTTATTTCCAAATGAGACATGATGCCATTGCGATCGGTCAGATACAGCTTGGATTTTAGCGATCCGATTTGCAACGAACGTGTGGTATGTTGACGCTGATGCGTTTGTCCTGGGCAAAACCACCGTTGAGTCAGTCCAGAAGTACCCAGATGCCTTCGCACTAGACAGGCGTAAGTAATTCCTCACTCTGTGGGTTAGTTCAGCGCCGAATACCGCAGCGCATAGTTCCAGACGAGGTAAAGTTTTTTTTCTGTTGGTGCCACTGTTGATTTGGAGTGTAAGTGTCTAGTATATGTAAGTGTAAGTGTCTAGTATATAAACTGCCGCTCCGAACGCTCGCTCTGACGCATCGACGAACGTGTGTATTTCTTGAGTGATCGGCACTTTTCCATTAAAGATATGACCCTGGGTTTGCCTATTATTTAATGCTTGCAAATCAGAGCGATAATTCTTCCAATCGTGTGGGATCTCATCGTCCCAACCCAGGTTCAGTCCCCACAGAGCTTGCATAAATATTTTTGCCTTCACTACAACAGGGGCAAATAGTCCTAGTGGGTTGAATATCTGTGCAGATTCAGAACTTACGACTCGTTTGGTGATAGTTGAAGCTTCGCATTTTAGGGAACGCCCACATAGTTGATCCCTTTGTGGTATCCATAGAAGACCCAAGGTCTTCACACTGTAGTGTTTCAGTGTTTCGTCTAGCTTGACATTGTTGACAATGTCTTCCTTAGGAACTTCTGTTAATACTTTTTCGTTGTTCGAGCACCATTTTCGGAACTTGAATCTGGATGGCAACAATATTTGGTTTAGTTCTCGTTGAATTTGGACGGCTTTAGGAATACTGTCTGCTCCAGTGAGGCAGTCGTCGACGTAGAAATCATGCTTTAATACGGATGATCCAAGCGGTAGTTTATTCTTGACCTTCTCGGCCAAATAATCCAAGCATATTGTAGCTAGGAATGGGGCTGACGTTGTACCGTAGGTTACGGTTTTGAGTCGGTAATACTTAAGGTCGTCAGAAGGACTCTTTCTCCAGACGATTAATTGATGAAATTGATCATCAGGGTGCATTCACACTTGCCGATACATTTTTTCTATGTCTACTGTGAACAGATATTTGTGAGTGCGAAAGCGTAGCAATATTGCAAGCAGCTCGCTCTGGACAGTGGGTCCAACATGCAATATATCATTCAAAGATTTATTGCTTGTGGAAGCATCAAATACTACCCGAAGTTTTGTTGTGCTGCTTTCAGGTTTAAGCACACAGTGGTGTGGGATAAAGTAGTGATCCGCGGGTATGTTTGAGGAATGCACTTGTTTCATATGTCCAAGTCATTCATACTCCTCCATAAAGTCCACGTACCCTTTCCAGATTTCAGGTGAAGTTCTCCGCTTCATAGCCAGGAATCTGTTTGTTGCAGTTTTTGTGATGCCCCATGGCTGAAGATTGTTAAGAAAATGGGAGTTTGACAATGAATTTTATATCAGCTGCAACTTGGAGATTTCCTGCAAAATGTTTTTCGCAATGAGCCTCAATTTCTAGAGTTTCTAAAGTCCAAAAGCATTCCAACAGCGTATCAATTTCTTCATCTGTAGCTGCAGCTGAACAAATTGCAGCTGAGTTTTGCTCCGCCGAAACTTTTCCGGCCACAATCCATCCAAGTTTTGTATTTTGAAGACTTGGGTCTCCTGACTTTAATATAGTCTGGTTCGGAAGAAGCAATGAATAGAAGTGCTCGGCTCCGATAAGCATGTCAATCTTTCCTGCCTTGTCGAAGTTTGGATCAGCTAAGGCAATCTTGCTCGGGACTTGCAGATTTGTAGAATTTAACTGATGGGCCGGCCGATCAGCTATGATGTGTGGTAACACAAAAGCTTCAACTTGTTGAGTAAAGTCATTATGCATGCGATTTCATCAGAACATTTACTCTGGCTCTACTAGTTTTTGGATTGCCTCCAATTCCCTCGATACGTAGTGAAGTACGGTGGAGCTTTAGTGATAGCATTGAAGCCATTCGTTTAGAAGTCAAATTTACTTGTGATCCTGAATCAAGCTGACCTATGATGGTCGCAACGTGACCATTGCTTGCCTTTACTGCCACTTTGACGGTGGCGAGTAGGCTGTAACTTTTGTTGCTCGCTGCACCTACAGTAAGCGATTGTGGCTCGGTTGCTGCACCTAATGTGGTTTCAAGATGCAGCAATGTATGGTGTTTTTTGTCACATTTAAAACACGTGCGACCTCGGCATTCGCTTGCCTTGTGGTCACTGCTAAAGCAATTTACACACAACCGTTGTTTTTGCACCCAATTGAGTCATTCGGGTACTGTTTTGTTGCGGAAGTCATCGCATTTGTAAAGCGGATGATTCCTTTTGCAAAACGGACAGTTTGATACCTTTCCAGCGCTGGCAGAGGTACATGAAGATTTTATTTATTTATTTATTTAGCACAACAAATAAAAGAAACCGTAAACTTAACAAAATTACAAATCTGACGAATCAAGAAACATGTAAATATTATTTGTAATAACCTCCATTGATTCATTAGGTATAATATGGTTCACAGCATTGAAATTTTTACATAAAACTCTAAATGGGTCGTGCTGAGCAAAATTAGATTTACATACAGGCAAACGAAAAGAACGGAAAGAACGAGTAAATCTTGAAGGGACAGCAATATCAACATTACTTAATAACATTTGAGAGTCGATAAACCAAGAAGGAGCTTGTGGACGAAGATCACTCCACTACAAACTCGGCGATGATGTAGGGACGAAAGGTCAATTAATTTAAGCCTATGTCGGTAACTCGGCAAGAATCTCTCAGAATCCCAGTTTACATTTCGAAGGGCAAAGATAAGAAATTGCTTCTGAACAGATTCAATTAGATCTTGCTGTTCCTTGTACTGCAAGCTCCACACACAAGAACAATACTCTAAGATTGGTCGAACTAAGAATACGTAGAGAGTCTTTGTAGTATAAGGGTCATTAAATTCTTTGGACCATCGCTTAATAAAAGCTAAGACACCTTTAGCTTTATTTACCATGGCAGTAATGTGGCTCTAAAAACTTAATTTGTGATCGAAGAGAACTCCTAGGTTATTAGATGCTTCTATCCGATCAAGTGAATGATTCCCCGAGGAGTAGGAGACAAGATGAGGAGAATAGCGAGAAAAGGTCATGAGTTTACATTTATAGTAGTTAAGAAATAGAAGATTTATCGAACACCAACTGAGAAGAGAATTTAAGTCATGTTGAAGGTCATTATGTGAGAGTCGATTTGAGTATGGTAGGCAGATCTTGACATCATCGGCATACATTAGAACAGATGAGTATGATATCACTTTTGGAAGGTCGTTAATAAACAAGATAAAGAGAAGTGGACCAATTTGAATGCCTTGTGGGACACCGGAAGTGACATTGATAACATTAGACAGTACATTATTGAACAGATCACGTTGAGTACGGTTTGACAAATAAGAAGCGATCCATTTCAGAATAGAATGGGTAAATCCTAAAAGAGATAGTTTTTGAAGAAGGAGTGAGTGATTTACAGAATCAAACGCTTTACTGAAGTCTGTAAAGATAACATCAACTTGCATACGACTTTGAAAACTTCGGTTGATCAGATTAGTGAATTCAAATAGATTAGTAGTTGTGGATCGCTGTTAAAAAAAACCATGTTGAGATGATGACACCAGGCTACATAGGCGTTGCAGTTGACGGGTTATCAAGTGCTCCAGAAGCTTAGGGATAGAAGAGAGCTTGACGATGGCACGATAATTGGCTACATTTGATCTAGAGCCTTTTTTATGGAGGGGAAAAATACTTGGGAGAGAACAATGTTTCAGCGATAGATTAAAAAGATAGGTCAAAGGGTGTTCACACATGAACACGATTATATATAAATATATATTTATTTTTAACAAATCAATGCAACTGTACGCTGCTTAGCGCATGTGCGCATGACTCTAAAACATAGCGGCAGGTTGAGCGTAACACAAATATGTAAGCCGATCCTCTGCGTGGGATATCTTTAAATATAGCGGCCAAACGGGCCTAACATAAAACACTTGACAATATGTACATGTAATTTGAATCGCTGCGTGGCATCCACGAATCCTGTGTTCACCCCTATCGCAGTCAAGAATGTATATCTAGAATAAGACTTGATGTTATCTATTTAAGCTAGGACCTATATAAAGCGGAGACCGCTCCGAATAAATTCAGTTTTCTTACAAAAACTCACATGTAAACGTCTTATATTTTGGGACCGCTTTACAAAGGGAGACATAGAACTTCGGTACAGTGCTTAAGGACACAGCTCGGAATATTGTTAGGGCCAAGAGTAGGACATGTCAATAGTTTCTAAACCATGCAGAGCATCACTCTCTGCGAAGAAAGGTACGCAGATATCGTTAGCATGAGCTTAACTTTAAGGATAGGAAGTAGAAGGGTCGTTTTAGACAGAAGTATACGTAGATTGGAAAATGTTGCAAATAGGTTGGATACGCCCAGCGAGGAAGATTCAGATTGGTCGAGGAAACTAAGGGACGGAGGGAAGGCATTAGACTTGCGTTTTGAACTTACGAAATTGTAGAACTGTTTTGGATCAGATCGGAAATCGCATTTACATTGTGTAAGATATTGTGAATAAAGTTGAGAATTCAGCGAAAGAAATTGTGATCTTACTGATAAATATTGAGCACAGACATGCGGGGAACCATTTTTCTTGTATTTTTTAAAGAGGCTTGCCTTTTTTAATTTTTAGGTAAGACAAGTTTTTGTTGAACCATGGAGGCTTATTTGCTTCCTTTCTGCATTTTGCCCATTTTTTCCTGCCTCCAGTACTCGAATTCGTTGATCCAGGAAGCTGACCATTGTGTCCAAGCTTTGTAGCTCTCGAGACCCATCTAACGACTGTTCGTATAGGGCTCTAGTTGCAAAATCTAACTTTTGCTTGATGATGGCTGTTCGGTTGAGCTTTCCCTCAGCTTGTCTCTCGTTGCACTCAATAACGTATACGTATTCTCAGTTAATACCAGACTATATATATGCACTCTGTTAATGCCATGTTAGCAGCCCTATGTAATATCTCTTCTGTTAATTAAAGTTCAGTTGCAGTTCTAGATCAAGTAAAACGGTTGTCTTTTCGCTTGCGGTTAATGTTTGGGAATTAGTTTATGCACCCCCTAACCTGATAATCTTATGCAGCACAAAAAACGCTTTGTGCATCGAACATTTTGGCGCCCAACAGGGGGCAGTGTATAAACAATTAATTAACAAATAATTAATCCATAAACAATTACAACTAGTCATCACCGATAAATCATTCGCTCGATCCGCTCACCTCAACTCAACTTCGTCATAACCGCCATCGAACTTGAAGTTCACCGTCGCACACATCGCAAGTGAAATACGTTAACATAAAAGTTATTAACTATTCGCAAAATTCCTAACGGCAAACGACACAGTCGCATAACCATAACCTATTCGCCACTCTCTTTCGCACATCACGTCGCTTGTGTGTATGCATGGATCGAGTGTTCTCTACACCGACTTCGACCGCTTAGTTCTCTTCGCTCCGTTATTTCGTTATCGACTTGTTGTTCTCGTTTGCCTACATATCGTTAATTGTCGCTACTGGTACAGTCTCGAGTTATCGTCGCCTTCGCTTTGGAGTAACCGCACGGCCACATTCACCGCTTCGTTTTCGGTTGTTTTGTGACTTGCTCTCGTTTGAGCGTTCACAAACTTTCATCGCCTTTATCGCAACAATGTCAACGGCTATATTGGACACTCTTAAACGCCAATGCGCAAATATTAAGCGAAATATTACTCGCATAAAAGGAATGGTTGATACCCATGAAGAAGAAGAGAAAAAGTCGCCAGCTGAACTTCAGTGCCGTTTAGGCATATTAGAGTCATACTTTAAACAAGCCCTTTCAGTGCAGTCGGAGATTGAAGCACTGGAAACCGCAGATAGTGGACGTGCGGACTTGGAGGACAGTTACGTAACCACAAAGCTGGCCATCCAACACCTTCTTGGCTAGGAATTGCACAGCACAGTCTTCGATCACACCCCAGCACCAAGTTTCAGCACGCCGTCTCGACTGCCGAGATTGGCATTACCCTATTTCGACGGAAATCATACGGATTACAAGAATTTCATCGCATCCTTTCTTCAACTTGTGAACCGTGAGCAAATCTCCAACATAAACAAATTTAACCATCTCCGTAATTGTCTGAAGGGACCCGCACTAAAAGCTATTGGAGCCTTCCCGATCACTGGGGAGAACTACGCAAAGGCCTAGGAAAAGCTGAAGGCCCGTTATGATAAGCCTACACTAATATTCGTCGAAACGATAGCGGCGATATTTAAGCTGCAGCCTGCTGGCGCGTCAAACGCTCAGCAGCTCCGTAGTTTAATTGATAATGCATCTGCCTTATATAGTTCCCTTTCATCATTAGGATCGCATGCACAAATATCACAGGCAATGCTCACCTACGTAGTCATCTACGTAATCTGCGACCAGCAGATTCTAAAAATTTAAGAGCTTAAATCCCATCGAGCGTTTTGATGTCGTGAAAATACACCGCCTCTGCCTTAACTGCCTGTGCAGTGGTCACCAACAGAGCACATCATACTTTATTATTGCATTATTATTGCACATTAACCATTCGCTGGACTTGTCTCCCCACGCAAATTTAAATCTCGAATTTCATCTTCCGCTCTCTCCGCAGAACTGTGTATCACTCCGCAAATTGCATATCAGCCTGATGTCGTAATTGACGTCTCTACTTGGAAGTTGCCAGAGAACACGCCGCTCGTTGATGAAAAATTTTACCAATCACGCTACGTCGACATGTTGCTGGGAACCGAAACCTTTTTTGACGCCTTGACAGTAGGACAAGGTCCGCTGTTGCAGAAAACCTCATTCGGTTGGGTTGTAACTTGTAACGCAGAAGCCGGAGCATACCATTTGTGAGGAGCAGTACATGGCGAGCACGCGTCGCGACAGCACCGGTAGGATTGTTGTCAAACTCCCCTTTAAAGATGACCCGAGCCGTCTGGGAAGTTCGTTTGATACCGCTCACCGCCGGTTTCTGAGCATTGAACGTCGTCTATCGAAATCACCAGAACTTCGTCAACAAAATTGCAACTTCATGGAGGAGTATGAGAACTTAGGGCACTTGTCCCCGGTTACTTATCCTAAGCTGCACGAGCCTCACTATTACATCCCTCATCACTGCGTTCTCAAACTCACCAGTTGGTAGACTCACTGGATGGTTTTTGATGCCTCCTGTCGGACTTCGAATCAAACATCACTGAATGACTTGCTATGCGTTGGCCCAACACTTCAGAAGGACCTGTACATGAAGCTCCTCAAGTTTAGCCTTTATCGCTACTCCATCACTGCAGACGTGTCTAAAATGTACAGCCAAGTAAATCTTGACAATATTGATTTCAAATACCAGTGCATTCTTTGGAGAGCATTTTTTCAGAAGACACTCTGCGCACAAACCAAATAAACACGATGACCTACGGCACTGCAACGGCCCCATTCTTAGCATCACGTTGCCTGAATCATCTTGCCGATATCCATCGGGCTGACTGTCCAGTGGGCGCAGACATCATTTTATATTGATGACTTACTTACGGGTGCAGACGACCTGAAGACGCTTCGCATAATCAAGGATCAAGTCACGGAAATCCTTCGTCGGGGGCACTTCCCACTTACAAAATGGCACTCAAATGACGCTGGATTCATGAATATACGCACTACTAAGGAGCTCACTTCGTGCTCAACGATCACGGCGGAAAGAACAAATTTATCCATCGCATCTGCCATGTTCGACCCTCTTGGACTACTCTCGCCGCTTCTTGTCGTCGCAAAAATACTTCTTCAAGAACTTAGGCTCGCTGGCCTGTGCTGGGATGAGAGTGTACCACAGAATATGGAGACAGCTTGGAGCAAGTGCCTTGAGTCTTTCCAAACTGTCTCATAATTGTCAATTCCCCGCTTTTGTCTCCAACACAAGCCTCGATAACTTCAACTTCATGGCTCCTGCGACTCATTAATCCGAGCTTACGGTTGCTGCCTGTATCTTCGCTCAGAAACATCGACTGGAAATATCGCAGTTCATTTGCTGACTGGCAAATCCATAGTGGCTCCTACTAAGAAGAAGTCTCTCCCGAAATTGGAGTTGTGCGGAGCGCAGTTGCTTGGCCAACTGTACGCAAAACTAAAGACCTTATTAGCGGACAGGAAATACACCGCATATTTTTGGACAGACTCACAAAGTGTGCTCCATTGGCTAAAACAACACTCAGTAACACTGTTAGCATTCTACACTCTGGACCGTGTAAAAACCTTCGCTGAAGACCTGGAGAGCAGGTTTACTCCGTTCAGCACTTCCTCTGCTAGAAGAGTGCAGCTTGTGGCAGAAACCCTCGATAGGACGCATCAGATGGAGCTCTCAGTGGCACCTGTAACCTTGCCGGAGGTTAAAAAGGATATTGGGGGATTGAAAATCAAAAAGGCTCCGGGAGAAGACTCGATCGATAACCGAGTTACAAAAGCCCTGACTCTCAGAGCACTGTTATACCTCGTGCTTATTTTTAATTCTGCCTTGAGACTCGGTTACTATCCTAAGGCCTGGAGAAACGCTAGGATAGTCATGGTCCTGAAACCCCCGGGAGACCTCAATAGCCACCACCTTTGGCAAGCTGTTTGAACGCTGCATTCTAAGAAGAGTACTGCAGGCACCGATGGTAAAGCGTGCCATCCCAAACTTCCAGTTTGGTTTCAGGCTCAGACATGGCACCCCTGAGCAACTGCACCGAGTGACGGAATTCATACTGGATGGTTTCCACAACAAACAGTATGCCGTTGCTGCATACCTGGATATACAGCAAGCGTTCGACAGTGTATGACACGACGGCCTTCTATCCAAACTGAAGACACTGCTCAACCCACAGCTGTATGACACACTCAAATCGTTCCTATCTGACAGGACTTTCAGAGTGATCCAGGATGGAACGATGTCTTCTGAAAGGCGGATCAGAGCAGGTGTACCACAGGGTAGTGTTCTTAGACCTACACTGTACAGCCTTTTCACTCACAACATGCCGAAGCCTCCAGTACACTCTCAGAACCTTATGCTGGCTACTTTTGTGGACGACACAGCGACAGTGTGCAGATCCTCTTGTATTTACACTGCCACTGACAGGCTCCAGGCACACCTCAAGATTTTTAAAAACTGGGCCTGTCGATGGAACATATCTGTTAATCCTTCAAAGTGTGCAGTTGTAACTCACACACTTAGAAAGGACACCTGCCCAGGAATGTTTCTTCACGCAGAGCTCCTGGAACAGAAGAAGGATCACAAATACCTGCGTGTGACCCTCGACACTAGACTAACAATAGCAAAGCACATAAAACTCGTCAAAAACACACTAGAAGCCAAGGCCAAGAAGTTATCTTATCTTTTAAAACCAAATAACA
>VNJW01000937.1:0-10019 GCA_008042615.1 Drosophila auraria | reverse complement strand
AATATCGATAATCACATCGAAAGTAGGATGGTATGGATCTTATGATTGTAGGAATGTAGGAACATGTAATAAAAGTAAAACTACCATTAAATGAAAGCTTAACACAAAGGAATTCAACATCGTTGCATTCCTCGAAAGCTAATACATCAGACGTGAGGTTTGAGTCAACCGCAATGAGGACCCTGCCCCCTCGCCTGGAAGGCCGATCAAGCCTGTACGTTGTATACACAGCTGGAAAAACTTCGGAGCTCAGGATCTCCGGCTTCAACCAGGTTTCTGTAAACACAATCACCTGGGATGCAAAGGAAATATTATCAGAAAACAATTTAGGAAGCTTACTACGTAACCCCCTAGCATTTTGATAGTAAAAAGGAGAGAATTGGTTAGTTTTTTGGAGCTGGCACAGCGGTTCTGTCCGGCCTGGGTAGACTAATTCCTACAGGCCGTCTTTTCTTTTTCTTGGCTTCGTACTCCTTAACACAACATACTGCGGCCAGAAATCGGCAGAGCATATTGTATTAAAGAGTTCGGCAGGGACATTCCTAGCATAAGAAATTTTAAATTTTTCCACCTTAATTTTATCGGACTTGGTTCTGCCTCGAATAAAGACAGTAACATCTTCAGATGTTTGGGATGGCTGAAGCCGAGAGACAAATATCTGCCTCGTTGGTGGTACTGCAATAAGGGCTTTTGGCAACACAGACTGGTTGCCTGTATTACCAATTTCGGCCGGTAATCCAGGCCTGTCACCCTGGGGAGCATTCGGGACGGGGATCTGAGGGGTCGGTACATTTGATTTTAACCCGCCAGCGGACTCAACGGACATCACTGGAGCTGCGGTCTCTGTCACGGCACATTCGGAGGCCGAATCTTTCCTTGGGCACATTCGGGTCGGGGGCTGTGCCGAGGGAGTCAGCTGTTGAGAACCTGCGTCGAGTTGCAGGGCAGCGGCCAAATGCGGTGTGCAAGCCGTGGTTTTTTTCTTGCGCTTTGGGGACTCTTTTAATTGCTTTAGGCCATTAAACTTGGAGTCCAGCGCCATGAGCACCTCATTAGTTTTACGAAAACTAACAAGTAGCTCTTTAAAAACATTTCTGGTTTGCCGCATGAATGCCATCATTTCCCTTTCAACATCGCGACAAGCCTCACAGCAGTAGCGCAATCCAATGTTTTTAGTAATAATATCAGTCATCCGGCCTGTGCAATCAATGCACTTGGCGTGCACGACATTGTCACACAGCCAGCAGCCAATAGTAGGGTCCCCTCCAGAAATTGCTTTCTTGCAGGTTTTAATTACACAGACAACACTACCGTACCAGTCAGAATTTAAGAGAAAATAAGAGTAGTTACGTGCACTAAAAGAGAGCGAGAGTAAGGGAGCTTGAGCCGTCGAGCTGTAAAGCACAAAGAGGAATGCAAAAATGCAGATAAGCGAATCGCTGCACAAAACTAATTTGCAATTAATATAGTTATTAATACGCAAAAACAGCTGCATGCACACGTGAAGTGAAACGGTGAATTATTATTGAAACAAGATAGAAGTTTTAAATAAGCCCTGGTGGTTTATAGCAAAGATTTTACACAAATACGAGGCGCAAAACAAAAACACGACCGTTCACTTTGAAAGAGAAAACGTTTACATACATCCATCTTCCAGCACGCCGACGCAGCAAGTCCCCGAATGACCGGATCCCCACCCGGAGGTTTATCTGGAGGGGGATCGGTTACAGAGAACACGAGGAGCCGGACGATGAGAACGACCCGAGATACCTGGCTCGTCGAGATTCCATATAACAGCGTTAATAAAGAAAGAAAAAAAAAAACAAATCTTTTAAATAAACTTTATTAAACCTTAAAAATTTTTTGCTTCTGTATGTGCGGGAGGGAATGGGGTATTTTTACTTTCTAGGATTTTTTTTGTTTTGATGTCTACATACTCCTTGCGGAGGCGCAGCCGTCGAATTGATACGAAGATGCCTTTATCAGCCCGGCTAGTCCATTCAATAGAGCAGAAGGCTCTTACACTCAGGGTATGGGTCGAGGACCACGTTGGGCGCGGAAAACCAGCATAACCGCCTGTACGTGAATTTTTTTATATGGGATCATTCCATGCTGATCAGCATCGACGACCCCGAGCCTGTAACGTACGCTGGTGAGGGCGAAGTGATTCATACGGGTTACACGGAAGAAAATCAAGAATAGCCAATGCAAGAATTTTGCTCTAGCAGATCGCCAAACTCGCCACATTAGGCCATGCAATTACTAGCAACCCAACACCGCTGATTTTGCTGAACTGTCATACGTTAGAACAAAGACGACCCAAATCAAGCTCTAGCCAATAGGTGAAAACAGGGGAATTGATGACACTAACTGGGAACACTTTTGTGTTCTATTCCGGTGATTCCTAGGCGAAAGTTGCCACAGTCTTTGGTATAAAAGACCCCGGTTTACCAATACCAGAGGAAGTCAAAAACCAGCAAGCCCTCGTGGAGATTATTAAAAACGAGCCTCGTCTCTGATTCGGAAAAACAGCCAACGGTCCTGAAAAACGTCAAGTCCGGAGTGCAACAGTAATACCTTAGCTATTAACGACCAAGCACCGAAGACTAGTGACTGCAAGGACAATGGGCTCTAAGACTTCCAAAGTTGACGACAGCACGGCCAACGTCATCAATACGATAGAAGTTGTCGACCACAAGGAAGAAATCGTGCAGGTCTACCAAGTACTTATGTTCATCGCAGGAATGATGCTCGTTACCCTGTTGCTAAAAGAACTTAGCACATACAAGAAGGTGATCCAGGGAAATCGCGACCGTCGACACGAACTGGAGAAAGTAGTGTGCCTGGTCCTGCGACCACAAGTAACCGCCTGAAGGATGTCCCGGAATTGGCAACAATAATAGAACTTAAAATCTCTTAAGACAAACAATAAATATCATCAATAAAAATTTAAAAGAGCAAAAAAAAAGAAAACTTATTAAGGAAATATACCAACTTAAACATCCAAACAAATCCAAATAAAAAAATGCATAAAAACTAACTCAAACAAAACAACAAGAGTTTCCGTGATGTGAAAATCCAGTCCAACTAACTTACACTGGTGATTGTGTAGACTTGCCTTCTGATACCCGTGCTTCAATCCATACTTGTGCAGTAGATACTGACTCCATCTAAACACGAATATATATAATATATATATATATATACAAGTGCGCCTACAAGTGTACATCCGTTTCTCTACCCACCAGAAAGTGAAACAAAGTGAAGACTACACCATCGTCGAATGACCAGCGGTCACTACGCTCTCCGAGCTTCTTAGCTTTTATATTTATTTTTCTCTAAGTTTTTTTTCTTGTGTTTAATACTTAATACTCCACTGGGAGAAATATTTTTACCTAATACAGATCTTTGAATCTATAATATAAGTTTTATATTTAAATAGCTTTTTGTTCATAGTAATTTAAACCACCTTTTTTATTTATTTTCATTCATTACTTTTTACCCACGTCTAAACATATATTTTTATTTATTTTTCTACACTACTCCATTTATCTTATTCGGGTTAATGACACTATACATCAAAAATTGATTCATGTTAATTTTAACTCACTTAAATATTACCTACACATTTTAAATCAATAACACTGGCTATACCAAACACACCTTTTGACACACTTTAATGTCCAATAACCAATCGAACAACCTTTATAATAAACTTGTAATGTGAACTTAAATCAACAAAAATGCATTGGTAGAAACCCATTGAAAGGGGGGCATTGGTACGAATGGATGACTGGGTCAAGAAAATGACATAACAGGGGATCGTATTGCACGGCCCGCGACGATCCAACGGCGCCCGAAGTTTGCAAATGGGGAGGGAAAACGGCCAAAACATAGCCCGATTATTTTCACGATCAAGCATAAATCCGCTTGCGGGGCAATTATTCAGGCACGTAAATAATTGTTTTCATTACGTTAGGAGAGGATAGTGGCGTCCAAAGAACCCACCCCAAATCCGGCGAGCTCAGCTGCACAAATCGTGTCTGCTATCCGGGCGGCCACTTCCTCAGCCCTATGTCCTCCAAGAACTGAGACACAACGACACCACCAACGTAACACCGTTGCTGATATAGTTGGTAAGCATTTCGTAGGTTGTAAGATAAATGAACTGAGATGCACAGAAGCACTTTTAAATGGATTCGACAAAGTTACATCTTCTGAGAAATTCGTTTTGGTAATGAAGCTAACGGGGCTACAAGCATCAAAAAGAATATTAATTAGTTTAGCTTCTGTGCTTCTGAGTTCATTTATCGTAAAACCTACGAAATGGTTGGTTGATCGTCTACATTTGCCACTGTCTGCTTCAGTCTTCCAGTCCCACATTTCAGGCAGCTACATAATTTATGATCCACGGCTCCACAGGTAAAGCAACGGTTGACGTATTGGCTTGTGAATAACGTGGAATTGGTTTACATAACATCATATTATGCAGCACACTTATATGTGCT
The DNA here is from genome assembly GCA_008042615.1 of Drosophila auraria. NCBI lineage: Eukaryota > Metazoa > Arthropoda > Insecta > Diptera > Drosophilidae > Drosophila > Drosophila auraria. The sequence continues at coordinate 5,511 of VNJW01000937.1, read as the reverse complement.
ATTTTAAATTTAATCTGAAAATTTATGAAATTGAAGTTTTTGTTGCTTACGTGTATTACCTGTTGCAACGATACTGGGTAGAACCGCACTCAGTGCCCTACACGTACAATTAAATCAAAGAAATTCAGACTACGATAAAAAGTCATTATGAATTAGCAATAAGTTTGATTTAAATATTTCCTGTGCATCTCAGTTTTATAATAAATTAAATGATAGCCTTAACATTAGCATCGTTGAAAATTTATCAATTGTTACACATACTCAAACTAATCAGTGGATAAAGGACATGGATTGTTTATGTGCACGTGTTAAGAATTAAATACAATTTTAGGTATCGGAAGTGAATTTTGCTTAAATAATAGAGAAAAATGCTACACATTAGTCTGCGAAAAGTAAATCGTTTCTCTTTCAAAGTGAACGGTCGTGTTTTTGTTTTGCGCCTCGTATTTGTGTTAATTTCTTGCTATAAACCACCGGGGTTTTTTTTAAAACTTCAATCTAGTGTTAATAATAAGTCGCCATTTTACTTCGCGTGTGCATGCAGCTGTTTTTGTGTATTAATAATTATAGATTGAAAATTAGTTTGGTGCAGCGATTTCTTAACTTCATTTTTGCATTCCTCTTTGTGCTTTATCCGTTACGCCGATATAACAGCTTGACGGCTTAAGCTCCCTTACTCTCGCTCTCTTGCTCGCTCTCTCTTTTAGTAACTACTCTAATTTTCTCTTAACTTCTGATTGGTACAGTGGTAAGTCAACAAAATGTCCTTCATTATTGTCTGTTCAATTAAAACCAGCAAAGAGGTTATTTCTAATGATGATCCTAATATCGGTTGCTGGCTTTGTGACAATGTTTTGCACTGCGCTATTGCTGTGAAGCTTGTCGCGATATTGAAAGGGAATTGATGGCTTTTATGCGGCAAACCAAAAATGGTTTTAACGAGCTACTTGTTAGTTTTCGTAAAACTAATGAGGTGCTCATGGACTCCCAGTTTAATGGCCTAAAGCAATTAAACGAGTCCCCAAAGCGAAAGAAAACCACGGCTTGCAAACCGTATTTGGCTGCTGCCCTGCAAGTCGACGCACGTTCTTAACAGCTGACTCAATATATCTTACGTCAATGGTTTTGAGGTCGGGTGCGAGAAAAGATTCGGCCTCCGAATGTGCCGTGACAGGGACCGCAGCTCCAGTGATTTGCGTTGAGTCCGCTGGCGGGTCAAAATCAAAATTAACGATCCCTTAGATGCCAGTCCCGAATGCTCCCCAGGTTGACAGGCCTGGATTACCGGCTGAAATTGGTAATACAGCTAACCAGTCTGTGTTGCCAAGAGCCCTTGTTGCAGTACCACCAACAATTCAGATATTTGTCTCTCGTATTCACCCCGTCCCCCACCCTTTCTTTTGAGGGGTGTTACGGATATCAAAGAACTGATTGCCCTACTATCTCATGTGACGACTGGATTTCGCCTTAAAACGACTGGGCGATCCTCCTGCCGAATAACTGTAGATGATGGAAATATATACAGAAAAGTTCAAAAACTTTTTAAGGATAAGGGGATTCCCTTCAGTACCTTTCATTTTAAAAATGAGCGAGCTTTTCGAATCGTAATCAAAAGTCTTAATGCATCAACTGAGAAGAGTGAAATAATTGCAAGACTCAAAGAACTGGGGCACAACCACCGAAATGTTTACAACCCCTATGGTGAGAATGGTAAGGCAAAGCGAGACATGTTCTTTGTAGAACTAGAACCTGCAAGGAACAACAAGGATGTGTATGACATTCGAGTCATTGACTACCAGGTGGTGAAAGTAGAGCCTCAACAACCCAGAAAGGGCCCTTAAGATGTTTCCAATGCCAATTATTTGGGCATTCGACAAACTTTTGTTCATTCTCACCGAAGTGTGCCCGATGTGCTGGTGACAGCAAACGAGATGGAAAAGTGCCCCGCTGTGCAAGAGGAACAGCTCAAATGTATAAACTGTGGCTCCAATCATAGTGCGTCCTCACGCCTAGCTGGAGCATTTCCAGAGGCGCAAGTCCATAGGCTCAACGAACCAACGAACTCAAAAGCGTCAAGATTTTCAACCTGCTCCGCCGCCGGCTCAGAATGCTTTGTTTTGTAGTATGCACGTATATTGAATACCCACTGTACCGAGAGTACTTAAAGGGTACGCACTGTAACACTTTGTTGCAGTGTTTGCATATTTCAATGTCCCGGCCATAAACCCTAAGTGGCCGAAATATGAACCGATCGCTATGGCTTAGCCCGCACACAGAGAGTGCTAGCGTCGGCATAATTGTAACAAACGGACAGCATGTGCATATCCCTCGCGCCTCCACTCGAGAGTGCATAGCCAATGTATATAAGTACATTCATACATACATAAGTATATACCTACATAACCGTCTCTCTGCGGGCAGCGCAGCTACGAGACCTAGCCTTAATTAGACTTCAAGAATAATGTAAAAACACAGAAGGAATCCGATCGTTCGAGCGGCACCATTGCTGCTCCAAATAAATAAATTAATATTCTAACTTTAATTGGATTTCTTTTACATCATGGTGACCGTGACATGGAAAAAGGACTACAAGGAAAACTGAGTGAGTAGATTGTGATGGGACGCGGAGGGGTAAAGAATAAAATAAAGAAACGAGTAGCTTACTTAAAGTGGCTATTGTATACAAATACACCACCTCCCGCGTGGGCAACAGCCCAGAAATTGCAAACTGATCTTGATTTCTTAAAATCAAGGCTCGGAAATGCACCCAAAGAAATCACAACTCACTCAGTATCAATAAAATCAACAAATAAACCCCAAATAACGAAACCTCCATCCCCAAAAGCGCTGCCACATCGGGAGAAGAAGTGCCCAACGGAATGCCCTGGACCAATGGAAATTGTAGTCTGCAGTTTCACTTGCAGACACTGCCTGCCAAGAAGCTAGAACCATATAAAAAAATACGACAATATATTGATACATATATTGATGCTCCTACAGTAACTACCAAGAAGAATCGACAGCTGCCCCGCCGACTGCCCAGGGCCGCTGTACAGCGTGCACTGTAAATATACGTGCACAGGGAAAAACAGAGAGGCAATCCGCCCCTTGCACCTCCGTGGGAGAAGTTGCCCGTGCGAAGCCAGCACCGGCACCGCCTGAGCCAATAGGCCCAGGACAGCAGCAGCGGATATCAAGCGTGGGAGTCACAGCCGCCACCTGCGCCATCGGGGGAACGTCAGCGTAGCCAAAACGGCGACGACCAGCTGACGTGGTCAAAAGCGGCCTGGACCAAGGAGAAGGAAGAGCAGACAGCGCTGCAAAGAGCGCATATTTTTACCCATGCACTGCGATGCATAATTTTTTTGATTGCACTGTGATGCTTATTTTTTTTTATATAATATAATATATATTTTGTAAAATTGAGCGGAACCTTTTCTGCCCAATTAGTCGTGTAGCCCGTAAAGCTATGCAAAAATTAGGTAGGAAACCTGTTAGTTTAAATGAATAGTAATGCGATAAGCAAATTTTCAATAGAAAACCATAACTATTATAATAATACATATAGAGTAAAAGTATATATAAAACCCACAAAAATGACTTTGGACATAAAAACAGTGGAATCCACTGCCAATGTCATAAATAAAGTATAGTCGAATAATATTGATTTATATTGGGTACATATACTTATAATAATCATTGTTGTTATAATGTGCGCAAATTTTTTTTATAAAGTATATAAGCTGCATAACAGATGTTTAAAAAAGAAATATATGAGCCGGGGAAATGACCTGGACAAAATTTGAGCAGCAAACTAAAAAATATATAAGTAAAGAGCACAAACAACAGTGATTAAACACAAATAATCAACACTTAAAATTTAAATATATTTTAACACATTCTTTTACCCAAGTATGGCTAAACTAAGGCAATTAAAGAAATTTAATAAATAAAAATGCCTTAATAAATGATGGAATGGAACGAATTATACAAGGAAATAAATAATATAAAAACTAGTTTTGACCAGTCGTATAAATCACTGACCCAGAATAGACCAATCCAAAAGAATACAGTTAGAAAGCATGTTGAAATATTAGTAGAGTGCTTTAATGAAGCACGAATATTAATATATGGTCACAGGGAAAGATTAAATCGAGATCATTGGTCCCAGGTATCGAAACTTTTGATACGACTACGATCTAATTAAATATTTGTTAAACAAAAATTCAGTTTAGAAATATCGGTACCAACTGTTCTAAACACTCCCATAGCAGTTGACACTGCACCTGACCCAGAATCAACAGAAACAAACGACTCAGAATCAGAAGAGCTTATCGAAGAAAGCCCCAAAAGAGAAGAGGAAATTTAAATAATCTTACTATTCCAGCGGTATACACTGATCTGGACAATTTCACAGATTCAGATACTTCGAGCGTAACAGAGAACAAAATAAGCAATTCTTTTACAATGGCACAGTCAAATACTGATTTTATCAACACTGCATCAAAGCTTATACCAGTATTTGATGGTAAAGCAGAGAACCTAACAAGTTTTCTCGATGCATTGGAAATTATAGAATCAATAAAAGGCGAACACGAACAGTTAGCTATTCAATAATAAAAACAAAGCTAAAAGGTGGCGCCAGAAACTTAGTCGGAAATGAAACAACAATATCAGAAGTCATCTCCGGACTAAGAAGCAATGTCAAAGACGAAACTGTAGAAGTGTTGTCAGCTAAACTGATGAATCTACAGCAGCGCAACAAAACTGCTAACCAATATACATACTTCAGAGGTTGAGCAGATGACAAAAGCTATGGAAAGTGCGTACATATGGCGTTAGCCAGAAGTTATTCTACACAGTCTGCAGTTAAGGCAATGACTAAGAATTGCGCAATTGATAAGGTAAAACTTATCATGCAGGCTGGCACTTTCAACACCATGAATGATGCCATATCCAAATTCGTAAACAGTTGCACGGAAGCAACTGGCCAACCAAATACTGTCCTTTATTATAGGAATTATCCCCAGCGTGGTGGAAACCGCGGACGTGGAAAATTTAGAGGCAGCTATCGTGGTCGTAACAATAGTTACAACAACTACAATAATACCAATTGTAATAATGGAAGAGGACAATACAGTGGAAACAATCGAGGACGCGGTAACTCAAATCGAGGCCACAATAACAATAACCATAACAATGTGAGAGTAGCCCAAAATGCATCGGGAAACTCTCAAGCCCCTTTAGGTACCCAACAGTAGACAATGTAATGGTTCATGCAATTAATCTCAGTCAGAATATATTTGTTACTGTTAATGTGTAGGCTAAGGTTCCTGGCATACAGTACCTGAACTGTCTGCCTTGTGTCGCCGCAACTAGAACATAAACCAGTTGGACTAAGGATGGTGCATATGAGGGTCTGAAGACTCAGCGACAGCCTCTTGTGGTCAAAACAATTACTGATTTTATTGAGGAAACTTAACGGTATTTATAGCTAAACAAAGTATAAAG